>PISX010003582.1:0-135695 GCA_004024625.1 Mellivora capensis
ATAGACATTTTAACAAATAGAGCTTCCCTATGACCCTGCAATTGCACTACTGGGTATACCCCAAAGATACAGATGTAGTGAAAAGAAGGGCCATCTGTACCCCAATGTTTATAGCAGCAATGGCCACAGACCATGTTCTCTTATCTCTACCAGTGACCATAAGGCCATAAACACATTTGATGCTCTGTAAAGGCATGTTGTTAAACAATGATGCAAGCCATTTTGCAACCTAAATTCTTTTCCTAAAATTTTCACCTGATAGACTTCTCTGGGAAAGAATTTTTACAAGTTCTATATACAAATGGGTGTTTGTTTTTTTCCTCCTTAACTATGTCCTTCATTTTCATTTTGGGACTTGTTAGCATTTCTCCCTTGTTCTGGCTGTAGGTGGGCACTTGATTGACTTCATATTAATTTGGTCACTGGCTTCCCTTTTTTTCATTTTGTTACAGCAACCTGGCTTTTATGATAGCTCGGAGTTGAATACTGGTACTTGGGGAGAATTGAAATGAAGGGAAAATCTTTTTATTAGCCAGTTGGAATATTCAGTTACATTAATATGACTTGCTAAAATACTTGCAGTTCCACCAGAATGTAATCACTATAGGGCCTGATTCTCAGCATTTCACCTTTAATGGTCGTCAAGGGGGTTTTAAACACAGTGGCACATTTGTTGAAGGTAGCACTCGGTGAAAAGAAGAAAAGCATTGCTAGGAAGAGATCTAATCTTGCTGGAGAATTTCCAGAGAGGCATACAGGAGAAGTCATCTCAGCCTTTTCTGGAGTGCCCATGTCCTCTGGAGAGCTGTGGGAGTTGAACGACTCCCTCCTGTCTGCAGCAGGAAGAGCCACTGCCCAGCTCACGTGTGGCAGGTGCACAACCCACACCCCAATGAACTGCGGAAGCATGATGATGGGGACCCTTCCGCATTACACAAGGGCTTCTGAACCGCCTTGTTTCCCAGTGGATTGAAGAGAAAATGATCCAAAAAATAGAGGAGAGCACAGTTTTTATTTTTCATAGTGCAGTAAGCTTTTCCTAATATCAAACATCTAAAATCTGACAGCTCTCAGCGATTGCTATCTGAAGTTTCCTACATTCCATTTATGAGAATGGAAAGTGGCAAGGAAATGACTGATTGCAGGAACTTCTTTAAAACCACAGAGGCATAGTGTATTTACAGATTTATCCAAATTATCTATGCCTGCTTATCTGCAGACCTGAAAAATGGAATTTGGCAGAATCCCTCTGAATCATTGTAAATTTTATTTAGGAAGATTTTATTAGTGTTGGTTGGTTTTGTTGTTGTTTTTAAGTACGCACTATACTGAGTGTGGGACTTGAACTCACAACCCTGAGATCAAGAGTCACTTGCCCTACCAACTGAGCCAACCAGGTGCCCCAAGGAAGAGTTTATTTAATATACTTAGTGATTTTCTTATTCTATGAAAACTGGCCTATGTGAGCTCTATGATTCCTTGAAGTGAATCAGAAGTTGACACTAATCAAAACAGTATGACCCATAGCCCGAGTAGTCAGGATATAAATAAGCATTTATTTATATGCTTATTTATATAAATACGTATATTTATATATAAATAAAAGAAGCTACATTAGACTGGAAATTAAACTTAGTTAAAATACTGGCACTTTGGTCAAGGGGTTAAGCTTTCATGAATGGAGTCACAGTTCAGACAGTTCCTTTCCAGAACAAACTTTCCTTTACAGTTACGCAGAAAGTCACAGCCATGTGTCATTGGATTGGGTGCAGGTGTAGGGGGATGGTATTTGAATTTTTTTTTAATCAAATACTTAGTCTTGCTTATTTGTTTTCCTCACTTTTGTGGATTTTTTAAAAGATTTCATTTGATAGAGTAAGCATGAGTGTGGGGGGTGGGGAGGAGTAGAGGGAGAAGCAGACTCTCCTCCCAGCAGGGACCCCTGCATGGGCAGGGCTCAATCCCAGGACTCTGGGATCATGACCTGAGCTGAAGACAGACGCTTAACCGACCTGAGCTGAAGACAGACGCTTAACCGACTAAGCTACCCAGGCACCCCAATGTGGATCCTTTTCTTTTTATTAAACTTTCTGAGATTATTCTGGATTCCTAAGCAGTTAAAAAAAATAATAGAGATCCCAAGTACCTTTTTTCCAATTTCCCCTGCAGAGCTATAGTTCTGTGTCACAAGCAGGATACTTATATTGTTACTGTCAAGCTACAGACTTTCCTAGCCACATCTCTTCCCTCCTGCCTTCACACCATCTCTGACCCCAAGCACCCACTCCTCTCTTCTTCACCTCTGTAAGTTTGTCATTTCAAAATCCTATATAAATGGATTGGCCTTTTTCACTCAGCATACTTCTCTGGAACTTCATCCAGATTTTAATGTCTGTCAATAGAGTGCTCCTTTTTATTGCTGAGTAATGTTTCATGGCATGATTGTTTCCAGTTTTTGGCTATTACAAGTAAAGCTGCTGTAAACCAGGTACAAGTTTTTATGTAAACATAGGTTTTCATTTCTATAAATAACCAATAATTTTGTTTTAATGGTAGCTTAATATTTAATTGTATGCTTGTACCACAGTTTACTTAGCTGGTACTTCTAGATGGATATTTAAACCACCCCACCCTTTGTTTTTCTTCTGTTACATCACTGATGACAGTCCTGTAGGTAAACTGTAATGCACATCTGCTTTTATTTCCTTAGTATAAGGATTTCTAGAAGTGGGCTTGAGTATGCGAAATTTTTAAGCTTTTTAAAAGTTTTTAAGTGCATCTAATCCCAAAGCTTTTTTTTTTTTTTTAAACCTCAAAAACACTGTATAGGTCAGTACTTTACACTCCCGCTCCCACCCTTCTCCAGCACCAGATGACCACTAATGTTCTTTGTATGGATTATCCCTTGTGGACATTTCATGTAAATGGAGTCATACAATATGTGACCTTTTTTTTTTTTTTTTTTTTTTTTTTTTTTGTCTCTGGATTCTTTTGCTTAGCATAATGTTTTCCAGGTTCATTTATGTTGTAGCACATGTGTATCAATACTTCCTTCCTTCCATGGCTGAAGAACATTCTTCTGTGTTGATGTATACTCTATTTTGTTCATCAGTCAATGGACTTTTGGGATGTGTCCATTTTTTGGCTATTGTAAATGATGGCACTGTGAATATTTGTGTGCAGGTTTTTATGTGGACATATATTTTCATTTCTCTTGGGTATCTGCCTAGAGGTAGAATTGCTGATGTTAAGGTAGCTCTGTGTTTCACTTTTTGAGGACCTGCCTAATGTTTTCTGCAGCAGACATATCAGATGACAGTCCTACCAGCAATGTCTGCATGTTCCAATTTCTCCATATCCTCACCAGCTTGTAATTGCCTGTCTGTATGTTTGTAGTCATCCTAGTGAGTGTGGCTTTTATTAAGAGATGGGGCCAGAGCTATTTGAGCAATGCTAACTTACTGCTGGGTGGCCCTCCTAACATATGAAAACCCTTTGCATGCTACTTCTCAGTGTTGCAAGCTGGCTATCTCCGGGTTTCTGTAGCAGAGGAGGCAATTGTGAAATTGTGAACCTGCCTTCCACCCAGCCAGAGCACTTAACCTGCTGTGCAACCCTGGGAGGAGCCCATCCCATCTGGCTGGCAGCCCTTTGAGCTGTGCTGGTGGGCTCAAGGGCCTGCAGAGGCCGGGGGTGAGTACCTACCTGTCATTCCTAGCCTCAGGTGCTATTTTGAAACAAATGTTTGCAGAAACTCTTATGTAGAAAAATTTCTATGCTATATTGTATCATAAGAACAGTTTATTTTTTTACAGGAAAAAGGTCTTGGGTACTGTGAGATATAGAAAGGTTTGTGGTTTTCATTTTCATAGGTGGCATTTTGAAATACATAAACTGACAAAATGATAGCCTTTAAATGTACATTAAAAAAAAAAAGTCAGCTGTGGTGAATTGCATAGCACCCAAAACGTGGGCAAAGTAGAGTAACCAGCCCTTCTCAGTGTGCCTGGGGCTTTTCTGGGATTGGTTTGTTCCCCCACCCCATATACTTTGTAACGTGGGAAACCCTTGAGTTCCAATAAACCAGGACAGTTGGCCACCCCAAGTCTGTAATCTGCAGAATAAGTAAATGGCCCTTTTTGTTGTTTGAACAAGTTATCTGAACTCTCTGAACTTTGGTTTCCTCATCTAAAAACGAGGATAAATCAATAAATGTTAGCTTCCCCTCACTCTAGTAATTGAAGTGTTGGTATTGTTTCCATAATCATATTTTGTACTTTAGAAACAGTGCTTTTCATTACCCTCCCAGTTACAGTTGAGTCAAGGTAGAGGGAGCATTTATTCTTTAGGGCCGAGCTGCCACTAGTGCCTTGGTCATGTGTCCTAACCAGATAGAACGCCAGCAAGAGCGAGTGTTGACTTCGAAGAACCTCTGCTATCAGCCTCACTGACCTGTTGGCTTCTAAGCCTTGTCTCTGTTGCTGAGGAACAAATTACTGTAAGATTTACAGCTTCCGACAGCAATCATCTATGTCCCTCCAGTCTCTGAGGTTCAGGAATCCCACAGAAGCTTAGCCCGGAGCTTCTGGCTCAGGGTCTTGGGTGCAGCCAGAGCGGTGCTGCAGCTGTCCGCAGCTGCCAGGCTCGCTCAAGGTCGTTGGCAGAGGGCCTCCGTTTCTTGCCATGCTGGCCTCCCCCGTACAACTGCCCACACCATGGCAGCTGGCGTTCTCCAGGGCTCACAATCTGAAAAACAGAAACACAGGGACTGACCAAGGTGGAAGTCACAGTGTTTTTCCAGACCTGATCTGAGAAGTGACACACCATCCCTTTTGCTATTTTGGTCCTACCCACAACCCTGATTCAGTGTAGGAGAGGGATTGTTTGGCAGCGGGCATCTTAGAGGCTGCCTTTGACGACACCAGAGCCGCTGACGGGAATCTTGACCATCTAATCCAGGCAATGGAGTCACCAAGAAAGGCTCCATTTAGGACTGATGATAGTAAGGCCCAAGGCAGCACCCACATCTCAGCCAGTGTCCACATTCTGCCCCTTGTCCCCTTCCAAGGAGTATACACAGTTGGCTGTGGCCAAGTACGTGCCGTGATTTCTGGTGGTGGCAGCCAGTCTGTGGCATCCCATGCTGCCCGTTCAGGATGATGAAACAAGTAGTTACTAAATTCCTTCTGTGCCCAGAACCGCACTAGGTGAGTAGGGGAGCAAAAGAGAGATGCTCCCTGCCCTCACTGAGCTTTACGACTTGACTGCCACTGCCGCCTGGCTCAGGAGGTGGTGCTAGAGGTGGGGGTTCTCTCCTACTGACAGACATTCCAGAATGGGGATAGAATGTAGGCTCCTTTAATGCATGCTCTTTATATGCGATGTGTCCTATGTAACACGGTGTTTGAAAGGCGGGAGAACTGGTCTCCAACCTAATGGAGTTTTATTTCGTTCAGCTTGAGAGATGGGTTGAAAGGAAACGGTGTTTTTTTGTTACTTTTTTCCTGGCTGGTGGAGTTAGAGCAAACAGGGAATTGTAACCAAATTTGTTAGAATAAAAAATAGTTTGTCCTTGAGACCACAGCCCTTGTCTAGACTCTGTCAGTGTAATGCAATATACGGATACTGTCTGGGTGACAGAACTTCAAGAACTTCAAAGCCCAATTTATTAATTTATATATATGTTAATACATATATATAATAAATATATATTATTTTATAGAATATATTAAAAATAGGGGCGCCTGGGTGGCTCAGTGGGTTGAGCCTCTGCTTTCAGCTCAGATCATGATCTGGGGGTCCTGGGATCGAGCCCCACATCAGGCTCTCTGCTCAGTCGGGAGCCTGCCTGCGCCCTTTCTCTCTTCCTGCCTCTCTGCTTACTTGTGATCTCTGTCTGTCAAGTAAATAAATAAAATCTTTTTTAAAAAAAGAATATATTAAAAATATATAACATAACATACATGTTTATAATATAATACATAATGTAATATATAAAATATTGTATATAATTAATATTTATATATGAATATATAAAATATATTGTGTATAGTATAATATCACACATATATACACATATGTGACAGTGGTTACCAGAGAAGGTTGTTCATCTAAATAACATTTCAAAAAGATGAATTTCTCAGCCTCTAGACTGTTGAATCAGATTTCTAGGAGTGGGTCCTAGAAGTTTCTAGGGGTGGGATCATAGTGTCTGTTTTTTACAGCTTCTAGGTGATTCTCGATGCAGACAAATTTGAGTGCTCTTCAGTAGGAAACTCTGAAAGGCCTGGAGTCATTCATTCATAGTTTCAACCAGTAATCAGCCACCTGTCAGGCATCGATCCAGGCTCTCTGGAGCTACCAATGGGAACGTCAGAGGTTTGCCCTTGAAGAGCTTAGAGCTTAATTGGGATTGTGAACGAATGAACAGATAATTACAGTGTAACTGATAATCACATCATTTAAACAATAAGCCTATAATTTTATCACTGATTGAGATAGAGTGGAACTGTGGTGATGGGCATGTGAAAAGGAGGCAAGGAGGATTTTGCTGTTCCTTTTTCCATCATCTTCAATTATTCTCATAGATATGAACTCAAACAGTATTGATACATATTGTCACT
Organism: Mellivora capensis; assembly: GCA_004024625.1. Classification (NCBI taxonomy): domain Eukaryota; kingdom Metazoa; phylum Chordata; class Mammalia; order Carnivora; family Mustelidae; genus Mellivora; species Mellivora capensis. The sequence continues at coordinate 6,624 of PISX010003582.1, forward strand.
ATCCTTTTAATAAGCATATGAAGAAGCTTCTGTGAAAGTTTACGGTAGGCTGTGTTTTTGTTTTGTTTTGTTTTTTAAGATTTATTTATTTTAGAGAGCACTCACATGAGTAGGTTGAGGAACAAAAGCAGACAATCTTCCAGCAGACTCCCCGCTGAGCGTGGAGCCTGATGTGAGGCTTGATCACAAGACCCTTGAAATCATGACACGAGCTGAAACCAACAGTCGGACACTTAACTGTCTCAGCCACCCAGGTGCCCGTACATGGGCTGTTCTAAGATCAGTAAATCATAGGGTGGGAGATTGGCCTCACATTCTGTCTCCACCCAAGTCCTGTGACTTTTGTCAACTCAGCCACTTTCCCAGTTGTAGTAAATGAATAAATTCATTGGGCATCTTCTTCCATGTGCTAGTTGCTAGAAGTACAAAAAAGATATCTCAGGTACAGACCTCCTTCCACACTGCTAAAGAAGGTCTGAACATTGATTTTTCTCTTCTATCCACAGGGGAGTCAATGGCAACATCCCCTTAACATTGCAGAGGAATTTATCTAGAGACTCAAATCTCCATATTTGCAAGTATCATTATGACGTGTGATTCATCCAAAATAGAGAATATCAGAGCTGTGAGTGGTGGATGTGGGCACATTTCATTGCCCATGGCCTTTCCAGGGAACTCTGATATGGCTCAAAAAAACCCTTAAAACCATTGAATGTGAATTTGGTAATGGCAAATGTCTTTGTAAGATGATAATACAAATGTACAAGTAATACAAATAGGTTTGCAACCTATAATGTGTGCCATGCACTTGCCAGTCTGAGTATTTGGTATGTATTTAATCATAGGAGAAATGTACTGTAATTACTTTTTTTTTTAAATTTTTATTTTTTAAGTAACCTCTACTCCCATTGTGGGGCTCGAATTCAGTCCCAAGATCAGAAGTCGTATGTTGTACCGACTGAGCCAGCCAGATGCCCCTGTAATTACATTTATTTTATAAGTAACAAAACCAGGGCATAAAAGGGTGAGTCACTTGCCCAAGGTCACATGGCTAGTATGGAGCAGGGATCTGAACCCAAGCTGTATGGCTCCAGGGTGTGTGCTCCTAACTGCTCCCTGTAAGTGACAGACTCACAGGTGTCTTTGCACACTGTATACTGCTACAACTCTCAAGAAGGTGGGGTCATGTCCGCATCAGTAGTAGATCTGTAGAGTCTGTATCTTCATCTGTTGATTTCTCCATGAGGCTGTATGCTGTTTGGCACGTGGTAGGCGCTTGTTCAATATTTGTGAGTTCAGTGAGTCAGCCACCTTTCAGATGGCTAGTAGAGAGAAAGGCAGTCATCCTGTGAGATTTATTGGGAGCACAGGAATAAAAGCAGTCACAGGGATGACCCAAACCCAGGGCTTGATCTTTTGCCTTTTTTTTCACTGCAGCCTTGTGGGGATTAACTACTTCTTGTCAGCAGAACTCTGGGAGAACAGAGTTCCAAGTCCGTCTGCAGCAATCTGGCCTTCATCCCCCAGCAAGGAGAGTTCTGTGTGTAGAGTAGCATTGTCTTTTTCCCACAACATTGCACTTCACCTGAGTGGAAGTTCTCACCCGTTCTTCTTCTTCAGTGAACAAGTGAGAATGTAGGTATCCTACCAGAGTAACTTTGTTCAGTGAACCACTCTCCAGATGTTTGTCGGTTAAGTGGGATGGTGTGTGGGGCCCTTTTCTCCCCCTCCTGAGAACTTCGGGAAGAACTTTGAATTGGTTGGCACATTCTGTTCTTTAGCTGTGAATAAGAATTGCCCTAGAAGAAAGTTTGAAGGTAATGTTCCTCTCCCTCTTCCCACTGCTGAAAAAATGATCTATATCTGAATTTCTCAGATTGAGTATATTTATGTATTGCCTTCCAAAGTAGAGAAATAATCTTTCTCAAGTGAGGAAGAAATTCCCTACGACTGTTTTGGGGGGGACTGTTAATCATTTTGGTATTTTGTTATAGTTTCTTTCATACCTTGTGAGGAGAACAACTCTGTTAGAGCTCTAGATCCCCAGCACTGAAGAGCTCTTCTCTGGGGAATGCCTCCTGTAGGCAGGACTTAGTCCATGTTTCAGGAAGCTCCCTTTGCAGGCTTGTGTGTATCACTGCATGATGCTGTTTCCCTTCTTCTATTTCATAATAGCCGGTGTATCTCCTCATTGATGGTATCACTAATAGATAATTGTTGAATGCATAGAACAAATTGCCCTTTGAGGGATTTGGGCTTTACCTAAGGATGTTCAGAGTGTGTTCCCATAATACCTGAAAAAATAAATATCCAAGTCCTATCAAAGTTAAAGTTGATATGTGCTAAACGAGTTGTCAAGACCACAGAGCTACAAGAGGCCAACGGAGAGTCTTTGTATCATCTAATCTGGGCTTGGGAGAAGGGGTTGAAAGTGAAGACTAAGGGAGAGCAGAGAGGAAAGACCCACAGATGATTGACTTAAAAACAAAGCCATAGGGGTGACTCCACTGGTTTAGAAGACTGTCCTTCTCCAGCAGTGGTTAAAATAGTACTTCTTAATTAACTGGTAGCACCCAAGGAGTGGGAGATTGGACACTTCTCTTTTAACCTATCTAATCTTTGTAGTAAAGAAAATTGATTATTGCAACATTTAAAATCCACCCCCCACCCCACATTGAACACTACACCGGAGTGAAGCTGTTCAGCTTTCTTTAACCATGGAGCTAACCCGAAGCCATCCTTTGTAGTGCATGTTAGTGCCCTAATTTTGCAGTTATTTATCCAAAGCCCCAAATAGGACTGTGTTCTCTTTCTGCATGTGTGATGTACGGTAAACAACAAGATTATGTCAGAGTTTATTATGCCCTTAGAATGGAGGCTAGAAAGTATGGAAATTCTACAGGAAAAAAGAATAAGCATAGGGCACCTGGGTGGCTCATTTGGTTGGGCAACTGCCTTCGGCTCAGGTCATGATCCCAGAGTCTGGGGATTGAGTCCCGCATCGCGCTCCCAGCTCCATGGGGAGTCTGCTTCTCCCTCTGACCTTCTCCCCTCTCATGCTCTCTCTCACTGTCTCTCTCTCAAATAAATAAATAAAATATTTTAAAACAAGAGAAAAAGCATAGATTTGTGCATTGGCAGAGTGACAATACCACTATTGATGTGGTAGATAATTTCTCTTGAGCCAAGATTTAATCCAGAGTTGTCATTTATTTAAATGTGAGCATTCTAAAGGAATTCTCTTGTCAATTTACTTTCATATATAAAAGCTTGCTAGTACTTAGATATTCTTCCCCCTATGGTCTTTATGACAGTTTTTATATTTTATATTTTAACATTTCTGAGCAAGGTATGGTTTATGTTCCTCTTCTCATTGCAGAGCTGATTTTTTCCAACCTAGAGAAACCTTTTTAAATTCAGGAAAGAGTGTTGTGACTACCAAATTAAAGCACTGTCTAATTTTTCGTGTTATTGGCAGTAGGCTTGAAGAATGTTCCCATGCCTGCCTAACACAAGTTGACTGTTAAAGAGATGAATGGGTAGGAGAAGAGAAAGTGAAGGGAGATTTCATCCTGACCCCCTTGTAGCTGGTCAGTTGACTCAGTTTTACGTGAACTATGACAAGTCTAAGAATAAATAAAACCAGATGTGATGAGGAAGTTATGCTAAACAGTAGGTAAATGTCTGCAGTAAACACATCTGTAAGCCAGAAGCCATGTCTTACTTGACTGAATTTGCAGGAAAGGGAGTTATCACAGCAAGCTGACTGCTGCCTACAGCCTTCACCTTAGCAGCAAGAAGAGCCAATACTTGATTCTAGAGATCTTTACTACTTACCTGTGCGTTTAGGAAATTAACTTTCTTTGCTATCGTAAATTTTTAAATGTCTTTTAAAACAGATTTGCCCTAAGATCTTAATACTTTTCCGTTGCTGAACAACCTTCCAGCTTTCTCCTGCTGCAGATACGTTTGTATCTGTATTTGTATTTGTAGCCAAGATGTTAGCGTTTGCGTTCTTAGTGAGATGGAAAACTCGTCTTGAGAGCTAAGGTGGAGAACTTTCTATGCCATCTCTCATTAACCCCAGCACCCTTCTCTTGTCACCACCACCCCATCCCCCACCATTCTCTCACATTTTGTGATCCCTCTCGGGAGCCAAATGGAAAGGGGGGGGGTGCAACTGATTTGCTTAAAGCTTAGTGTGGTGTCTTTTTTCAGACAAGCCTCCAGCAAACTCTTTGATAGTAGTTCAAAGAGCACAGTAATGCTTATTTAACCTCACATAGATGATTCACCTGGCCATACCCCTCCTGGAGGGAGGTGACAGATGGATTTTCCACATGAGCAGGGCTCTCTTCGGGGAATGCTGTTTTTGCCCTTTTGTGTTCTGCTTACATCAGTGTGTTCAGGTTTCTGCATTTCATTCTGTTCTGGTTGCAATGTTTCTCTTGTGTTCAGGCCTAAGGCACACCCCAGTCCTGTAATTCTTAGTATGTGTGGCAGGAACTTGCCCCAGGACACAGAATTAATATTTGATTCGGGGTGCCTGGGCAGCTCAGTCAGTTAAGTGTCTGCCTTCAGCTCAGGTCATGATCTCAGGTCCTGGGATCGAGTCCCACATCATTGGGCTCCCTGCTCAGTGGAGAGTGTGCTTCTCGATCTCCATCTGCCCTTCCCTGCCCCACCCCTGCCTGTGTGTGTGCTCTCTCTCTCTCTCTCAAATGAATAAATCTCTTAAAAAAAATATTTGATTCGGATATGGGTATGCTGAACTCTCACACCCCCTTATCATCCAGGGTAATTTAAGAGAGTGACCAGACCCCATTAATTAATTTTCTTAGTGAGATACTTATAGTGAGGCACAATTATAATACAGTTGCATGGTTACCACAAACACTCCAGAATTTGATAGTGGGAAGTGGCTTGCAACTAAGAGTATCCTTTGAAAAATGTGCATAAAAGAGGAAGATCTTTTTCTTTTTTTTTAGGGGGGATGGAGGGTCAGAGGAAGAGAGAGACTCTTAAGCAGACTCCACACTCAGTGTGGAGCCCAGGACAGGGCTTGAGTTTATGACCTGAGCTGAAATCCAGAGGGGCACACTTAACCGACTGAGCCCCTCAGTCTATTCTAATTTACTTGCCTCTGATTTCTACCCTTATCCCATTTTTATTGTCAATATTTTTTCTGTGTGGCCTATGAATGAACTAGTGAATACTTTGAATACTGTCACAGAATTTTTTTTTTCAACAGATGTTGTTGCTCCCCATCATGACCTGTAACTCTGAGAAGCCCTGTAGGTTGAGTGGGCATCAGAGATTTAGGGTTACGGAGGCCAGGGAAGCAATGCTTGGTCTGGTGTCAGTGTGATCTGGTCCCTGGAAGGTGCTGACCACCCCCTTTTCCTGTCTCTGTGGGGAACCAGCCAGATCAAAGAATGGCTTATTCTTTTGCTTCATTTAGGACCCGAGCTCCTCTACCATGGGCCCAGTGCCTGGGGTTGGTCCCTGCTAGTACAATTGTACGGAGCAGCTGTGTTCCCACTTGGCCCAGCTTGCCCAAGCTGCCGGTAGGGTGACTTCGATTACTGAGAAGGGGTGTTTCTGGCCCATGGGCAGCCTGGCAGAGGAGGGACTGCAACCGTCCGACTGCCCACAGACCTGGCAGTACAGTTGAATATATTGTGCAAAGTGGGTCATATCATTCTCATGATTGCAGATCATTAGGCAAAGAGTCAAGGGTTTTTCCAGAGCTGTTTGCCTCTCTTGTTCCGTTAGAGAAGTATAAAAGAGTAGAGCTGGGCCCGTAGACCTCTCAGCAAGTGCCCGATTCACCCAGCAGGGTGGGCCGGCCCCGCCTGGCTGTGAAGAATTCATTTGCTGAGACCTTTTGTACTGTTCCTGTGGCTCAGCAAGGGAGGTGAGGAGGAAAAGGGCCTGGTGCTGGCAAGCAGCCTGCAGCCAGGAGGATGAGGGGACGGTGGCAGTGAGAGCAATTAAGGTTTGGCATCTTCTGTTCCCAGCCTTTTGGCCACATGCTCTCTGCAAGCTGTGCCATGTGGTTGCTTTCTGTGGCCCACCACCAAGCGAGCTCCGGGTGCCAGGCGGGGAGTGAAGGACAGAGGGCCTCTCGTGTTGCTGCCATCCACTACCCCTCTCCCCCGGCCTAGCCTGTGGCCTTTGACAATGCCATGCATGTGCTGGCGTTGGGGCCCCTGCTTTCACCTATCCCTCTAACTGGAATGCCCTTTGCCCCAATGCTCTGTTCAGGTGTCTGCTGTCCAGTGCCCTTGTACATCAGGGCGGCCTTGTACATTTTCCAAAGTGGATCCTATTCCATGACCCCACCCCCGACCCCTGCTGTATTACTTTCTTGCTGATAGTCCCTTTACATAACAGTTTCTGTACGTGTGTGTTTCTCCACCAGCATGGAGTTTTGTCTTGTTCCCGCTGCATCCCTCAGGGCCTATGTGCCTGGCACATAGAGGGCACTTGGTAAGCGTATGCCGGGAGTGAAAAAGTGGATACATAGTACGGACTGCCAGATACGTGGCTGGCCAGACGGAAATGTGAGCTGACGCTGGGTAAATAATGAAAGTAAACCTTTGACAACAGTTTCTTGGTAGCCTGGGTAAAAACAAACACCTGCGTCTGACAGGATTACCGTACACGTCCAGCTGTGGGCATGGTAGAGGGAGTTTGCCATGAGCCTTTCACATGGCAGAGTCCGGCCCAGAATCAGGCCTGTGGTTCACAGACCAGCACTCCTCTGAGTCAGGACCTGTGTGCCAGGGACCGCCTCTGCCCATGCTTTCACACCCTTCCCCGTGGATATTTCAGGAGTAACACACTCCTCTCTTACTATTCTCCACATATGTTCTTGCGGAGAATGTTTTGCTAGCTGTTTCATGTGTCCCTAAGTTTGATTGCGAGAAGTTCTGCCAACCCAAGACAGGAATTCTCACGTGAAGAAGAAATGCAGTCTAAGAACAGATGTGCTGTTACAGAGAAAATCACATGTTGTGTGTGCTTTTGTAGAGATGTTCCATCTCAGAGAGTCACAGGAGTGCTCCTGGGCCTGCCAGCTTCCTCAGTGCCTCTGTTCAAGATGGGTTTAGACTGGGGTTGCTCAGACAGATGGCTTGTCACAGAATTCTTGAATATCTCCAAATACTAAATTTCACAGTTTCTTCTGGTAACCTGCTGCTGGCTTCAGGATTCTTGGACTGAAATTTTACCTTATGTTTAATCAAGCTGCTTTTCTGTTGCTGTGATGTTAGCCTAGATTCTCAAACTGAACGCTGTCCTAGGCATTGTTCTTACAATGATGGTCGTTATACCAGTTCCTGGGCCTCATTTTTTCCAAGACCACTCATGTTCTCCCTACCTCCCAACTCTCTCCCACAGGTCTGTTCCCTGTCGTGTTTGGCTTTTTTTTTTTTTTCCCCCTGCTTGTTTCCACCTTTTCTATATCCTCCTTACATTTAAAACAAAACAAAACAAAACTGGTTACAGCCCCTCTGGAAGGTCTCTTGGTTAAAATCTAGAATGATTCCCTTGTCAGGTCTTTTCCTCATGCTAGATCCCATGTTACTGTTACTTGAAGGGTATCTCGACAGCTTATTAGTATTAAGTACACAGCTTGTTGTAGTATGCACCGTTCTAACACCCACTCATTTGCTGGATGAGCTTGGTTTTGTTTTTGGTTTATAGCCCCTGGATTCCTTCTGCACTGTGAATGTCGAGTTTGTTCTAGGTTTCTAGGTATGCTCCTTTGTGTCTGTCCCTGCTCAGCAACACTCTGTACACAGTAGGTGCTTGGTATTTGTGAATCTAATCACTACATTCATTTCAGCCTTGTTTTCCTTGATGAATGCCTCCTATTAACAGCTCCTCTTTCAGGTGATGCTACCAGCTCACCCATCTTCAATTGCTGTCCACCTTGAAGGGGACATTGTGGGTGGGTTGTCATGATGACTAGGGGCTCACTGATGGAATTGAGTACACAGCGACCAGGGACAGAAGGCCCGCAGTGCCCCTGCTGAGAAGCAGGAGCAGCCATAGATGGTAGTATCCCTCATGGAGTTGAACCTGTTGTGGACCTACAGCAGGAAACCTTTATTGAGGCCTTACTTCATGCCTGGCACTGCTCTAGGGATCTAATGTGTATTAAATCATTTGATCTTCTTAACCTTTGAGGCAATTACTTTACATTTGCCACCATTTTACAGATGAGAGGTTAAATAACATGTCCAAAGTCACATTGCTAGTAAGTGGACAAAATAGATTTCAAACCTAGGTGGTCTTGGGTGGCCACTGGGTGGCTCATTTGGTTAAGCATCTGCCTTCGGCTCAGCTCACGGTCCTGGGGTTCTGGGATTGAGCCCCACAGCTGGCTCCCTACTCAGCAGGGAATCTGCTTCTCTCTCTCCCTCTGCCATTCCCCCTGGCTCATGCATGAGGACATTCTCTCTCTCTCTCTCTCTCTCTCTCAAAAATATTTTATTTTTATATGTGTGATTTTTATATGTGTGATATGATCCATTCATAAGCTATACATTCATTAAGTAAAAGGATCTAGATTTAAAATGTTTTGGAAGAAGGTGGATTTGTCTCTGGTGGGCAGCTTATCCATCAGTGACTCAGTGCAGTAGTCAAGGTGTTCATAACCTTGTTCCTCCTTGTGCCTGTTTGCTTTTGTTTGGGGACGAAGGGGACCTCGTGACCTCCATATACATGGTCCACCATCCATCACAGATAAAGTTAAATTTTTTTAGAATGATCTCAATTTCACAAAAACATGGTGTTTGTTCTAGGTGATTTTCAGTAGATGATGAAAAAAATAATTAGATACAGTTAAATTATTTTCCAGCTGCTAGACTTTGAATAAAGCATCCCTAAATGGATCGCATCCTTTTTAAGAGGAATTCTGCTTAGGAAATGTAAAGCTTAACCAATTCTCAAGATTTTCTAGAATTTCTGTCCCCTGAAGAGATTCAGTTTTGGGCAGGAAAATGGATCAGAACCAGAATGGTCTTAGGAATACAGTATATTAAAAAGCTGTTTAATTTTCAGGATTTCAGAAGTGACCTAGTACTGTGATTGTGTATAATTGTTGGCACTTGGATGTGTGGAGGTTGGTGGCTTCCTGGTTTCCACACATGGGTTGAGGGAGTCAATACCCTTCCGCGCACCCCACTCCCCACCCCCAACCCAGGGTGGGAGGGGCAGGTGTGAGAAGAGAACCCTGGTAACTACTACTTTCTAAGTGTTCTTGGTGGTCTCTGTCTCACTGCCGGCTGGATTGACACAGTTGTAACTACTAGAGTCCATGGATGAAGGGAAGTTTATCCATGAAATTAGCCAAAGAACACACATACTTCAGTGCCATAAGCCAAGAAAGAGAAGTATCATTAAATGATTAACAGCTTACTTTAGTTAATAAAACCAATTTTGCCTTTGCCCTTGGAAAGTAAAATATTTGTGGTTAATTCTGAGAAGAGTAAATGTGTATGCCTTCTAACTTTAATATAGAAAATAGTATTTGAAAAGATACTTAGTTGTACTGTAAATGTATATCTTAAATGGGAAATGTGGGGAGCTATAAAATCTTAGAAGATGAAGGTAAATTTGTAACTACTGATAGACTATATTTCCAAGATGTTTTAAGTGAAAGCAAGCAAGTATTATGTACTCCTTAATATAACATTGTTTTCTCTTTGTTCACTGTAACCTCCACAGTAAGAATATATTTTATATTACAACATATATCAGCATACTTATGTGATACAATAACACTAAAAGATTTATGAAAATATTCTCACTAGAGGCAGAACACTCTGATTAATATTATTGTAATTACTTTCTAATGCTAAGTTGACCTAATCATCTAGTAATGGGTTGAAATCCACAATTGTAAAAACAATTGGCATGACTCCTTTTGTGCTCAGAAGAGAAAAGTCTCGAGGTATGTCCAAGAAATGTTACCATAGGTTCCTTCTGACAGTGGGGCTTTGGGATTGTGGTTGGAGCGAAGTGATGAGATTTTTTTTTTTTTTACCATGGATGTGAAATATTTTTAAATAATAATTAATGGAGATAGCAAGCAGAGGACTCCATCTCTTCACTGTGGCCTTCCTTTCTCCAACATGGCTCTTCCTGTCTTGGCTACAGTCTTACCTCAAGCTCTGGTTCCTGCCCAGATGGGATCTTCTCCCGTCTGCCGCCTTTTTCAGTCCAGTTCCACTCTTCTCCCCACTGAGATTCCAGCTTCACGGAAAGCATTTTTATGGAACTGCGAAAAGAAGTTCAGAAAACTGGCACTTCATTTATAAAGTGAACTCACGGGATTCTGTCTTTCCTTTGGTTTTCAAATTAGACACAGCACACAAGTTACTTTGGGAATTAAAAAAAAGTTTCAGCATAACCTTGTCTGTAGCATGTTCTTTGAAAAGGATTTGTTCTTGTTCTTTTATGAAAAAGCACTGTATAAAAAGCATTTTGAGTAGAGATTAATCAATGTCTGTTTTTCTTAATAGGTTTTAAAATGGAAAATTTTGATGCATCACGTAGTACCTATTTCAAGGCATTGCTAGGCCCCCGAGGTAAGGTGGTTTTGGTTTTGCTCCCCTCCCCTTATGGATACTTATAAATATTGCATGAACAGATTCTAGAAAACATTAGCATCTTCTTTGATAAAACTAACGCTTTGTCCTGGATAACGGGGCTTAGAGAAGTCCTGTGATGATGGTCTTGAAGTGGTGCAGTGTCCCTGGCTATCGGAGCAGACACACAGCGGCTGTGACCCTCTGCTGACTGTAGCTGCAGATTCAGATTATGCTAGAAAGCTTATAGCCCGGGAAGGCTGCAGATTTCACCATCACTGGTGGAACGTTTTCCTCGGTTCTTGCGAGTTTGCAGCTGAGACTGGTTTCCAAAATGGACTGCTGGAGTAGTTTAAAACTTGTCCCCTTTTACAATTTTAAAGACTTATTAATGTCCTTTCATGTTGTGTCACATCAATGGGTAAATATATACACCTGACCTCACTTTTTTATACTTCATCATTTGTTTCCTCTTAGGAAGTAAATCAGCTCCATATTGCTCTCTTTGAATGTCATCTGTAATGTCTCATGATGTATCTATAAAGAAGGAACTTTTTAGGTTCACAGAGTCATTAAAAAATTGGAAGAAGCTTTTAAATAGATGAAAAGATTCGGTTTCACTTCTGATTTTTTTAAGTACAAAAGAAAACAGCGAAAGGAATTCAGTCTCTTAGCGTGGTAGAAATGAAATGTGTTTGATAGCGGTGATGATGTAGGAAAAGAGTCTACCTGGTATGACCTCTCTGAAGGGTAATTGTGTCTTCCATTGAAATAAAAAAAGCACATGCCCTTTGACTCAGCTATTTGACTCCCGAGCCTTCATCCTAGAATTTATCTTGATCAGATATGCGAAGATAGGAATAAGGGTGTTCTCTGCAGCATTGCTTGACAAGACTGGGAATAATCTAGGTGCCCATCAGGAGGGGGCAGATTAAGTCAATTAGTGTATAACCAAATGAGAAAAACAAGTTGGATCATCTTGTATATTTACTTGCATTGAGATGATGCCTTATTTCAACCTTATGGGTCAAAAGAATCCCAATTTTAAACGGTTAAAACAATAATAAACATGACCAAGATTGAGCAACTCCTGAGTTATTTCAGGGACCCAGGACACTTGTTCTTGTCATTTTTTACTTTGTATTCTCAGTATATCAGCAGTTATGTACCTAGAAAAGTCCCTCCACCTTTCATGGCTGCAGAAGCCACAGATAGCACCTGCCGAAGAGAAGGAAAACATGTGATCACTTGCGTAAATTTGAGAATAAGGAAACTCTTCCCCGGCACCTTTGACTCAACTGCCATTTCCTCAGAGCTCCATGGCCACAGTTGTTTCACATGCCCGTGTCTGAACAAGTCAGCGCAGGGTGGCAGAGACTGCCAGGGTTGGCTCCAGCCCTGGGGAATTCCTGCCTGGAGCTACAGTATTTCCAGTACTGGGGCTGGAAGTACTGGAAGTATTTGGCAGTATAGAAAGAGGTTGCACATATGGCCTTATGAAATTTAAAAAGCAAGGTGTAAAATAGAACATTAAGTGAAAGGAAATGGGAGGAGGTTTCTGCGTGTGCATTTACTGTTTGTGATCTATGTGTGCACACAAACATATGTAACAGCCTAATGTTAGTTGCTAAATGGGAACTTGTTTTCTCACAGTTGATAGCCAGGGCCAGAGCTGAGAACACAAGACATTAAGAACCACCTCCTTAAGTCCACTGGGACCACCTTAGCCTAAGAGGAAGGAGGGCATCTCCTAAAGCCATGGGAGGAGCACTACAGAGAGACACTGGGTGAATTTAGAACGTCTGCAAGAAAGGAGACTGACAACCTGTTCTCCAACTGGATGGCTGCTTTTCCTGCAAGATCAAGAGAAAAAGTATTGGGGAAGGTAGCAGGATGGCCCAGTCAGGAGGTCAAAGTGGGGACAGAGACTGTCCTTACTAGCTGCTGCTTCTCTGAAGATAGAGGAGGCCAAACGTACATGCGCCTCTGAGCTCCAGAGTAGGTGACCTTGGAGGGGAGAGACGATTGAGGAGCAATAGGTTTTTGGGGGTTCATCAAAGCAGCATGCCAAGGGGAATGTGCTGCAGAGGTGGCTTCCTGGGCATCGGTCACAGGCTGAAGTTGACTTACAGGGGACAGGTTAACACCTGGGGGAGGGTTGGCTGCCAGGGAGTTTACCCCCATCCAAAGAGAGGGCTGTCAGATTGCTCCCGCAGCTACAGCTATGTGGAACTAATTGTCCTCATCCCTGCAGGGAAAGGAAGAGGGGAGAGCAGGGGAGAGCTCTCCTCCCCCTGTAGCATCGTTGAATCAGCGTAGGGTCTTCTCTCTCAAGCTGCTGCTGCTTCTGTGGTTCCCTAGTCACTGCACTGGTCCTTGCTACCTTACCCCTTTTTATTTTTCCTTAAAAAGTACTGTCCCCTCTGCTGTTGACCATTGCAGTCATAGTAAATGCTGCCTTTCTCATTGGGGCGGCTGTGACTGTCATGAAGCTGGATGAATAGCCCATTTTCTCTGAGTCTGCACCTGCTGGGCAGGCTGGCGGACACTTCAGGTGAGGACTCTGGAGTTCAAAAAGACTGTCATTTCTGGAGTTCTGTTATCTTGTGCATCAGCCAGCAGATCTGGTCGGTAAATACAGCTAGTGGCAAATTTAGCTTTCTCCTTGCTTTCCTTAAGATTCTTCGGAATAGGTATTTTTTTTTTTTTTTACTTAGCAGAAACCATGTATGATATGCACATTACTCGGAACATATAACAGGAGCTTCACCTTGTATGACAAATATTGAAAGCTCCTACTTCCTCTTCCAGTTGCTTCGTTGGCATTAAGAACTGGAGTATTAGATGACTATTATATAATTATGGGGGGAGAAGATTTTTAATGTTTCGGGGGAAAAAGTTGTGGTTGTTTTTATGTCTGCCTTATTAATCACTAAATATTTTTCTTTTATTACTTTCCAGATACCAGAGTAAAAGGATGGTTTCTTCTGGACAATTATATACCTACTTTTATCTGCTCTGTCATATACTTACTAATTGTATGGCTGGGACCAAAATACATGAAGAATAGGCAGCCGTTCTCTTGCCGGAGAATTTTAGTGGTCTATAACCTTGGCCTCACATTGCTGTCTCTCTATATGTTCTGTGAGGTAGGTCTCCCCCTTAAATATGCTATGACCGCCGTCCTGAATGGTGTTCCTAAATGAGGAAGGGCAGCTGTGTTGCAGGGTGGGATGGGGGACTGGGAGAGCAAATACATTAATCCATTTTGAGTAGGTTTTAAAATTGATTTTTCTAAAATGCCAGAGTTGTTTTTATAAATATGTCTTCTAGAATATCTAAAATAGAATCCTTTGCTATTGATTGTTTTGTGATGCTTCATATTATATTCAGAATTAAGTAGTTCCAGAAATACATTTATGCAGGCAGAATACAGGGTGGAAAATGAACAAAATGTGAAAAACAGATCTGTGAACATTTCATTATTAAGCATTTAATAAACACAGAATTTTCGTTTGGAGGTGTGGGAGGAAGGAAGTGGGTAGCAGTTGTGTTTGGTATGGTTTTTGGTAAGTCGGCCTCTCGCCTGATCTGATAACTGTAAATAGCTTTGAGATTTGAAATTCAGTTTTTAAAAGCTAAGAGGAGTGTACGATGAGATCTGCGTTTAAGATTTGAATGGTCTGTAAGTTTGAGCCAAATTATTTTTTCTATATAACTGGGATGTTGAAAGCTATTATTTGGTCTCGGAGGCAAACATTATAGCTGAAATAAAAATGAAAGAAACTGGAATCAAAACTTAGGTTCTCCCTGTTTTTCATTGTTGTATATGTAATACAGGCTTTAAGGCTAATGAGGGGGAGGAAAGCTGACCTCCGAGGGCAAGCACAGTTTGTATACGGTTTTAGGGGAGGGACTCCACCTTTCAGGCCTACAGTACAAATGTCTCGCAACCCAAAACTATTGTTCTATCTCTGGGTGGAGAATTTAGCCACATACAAACATTTGCAAGCACTCCCATTTAGACTTTTAACCTTTTATTGTGGCTTTAATTCTCTAAGGAGTAGTAAAGAAGATGATAAGGGAAGGAGGGGGGAAATCAAAATGAATCTTAAAATTGGTGTTGAGAGGAAAGAACGAATTCTCCGTCCACCTCAGCCCTCTCCATCCTGCCTCCCTGTCTGTGTTCGAGTGCGTCTGAGTGGTTACACCAGTGCAGAACAGTCTGATCGTGAGAGGTATTGATTGCACCTGTGGGAGGTCTGGGCCTTGTTTGCCCATGTGTGTTTCATAAGCCGGCTAAAGAGTTTAGGAATAGAATGGTAGATGCTACTATCAATATGTTTATGCTTGATACTCTGTGAAATGCTTACAACCCCCTTTTTCACTTTTTTCTGTCCTGTTCTAGAATGAAGGCAGTTTAATTAGCCTCCAAGATGGATATTGCAGGACTGGAGGCAGGGGCAGTGCATAGGAATGACTCCTGGCCCAGCACTGTGCACACTTCTCTGTGTTCAAGGGACAAAACTACAGCAAAGTGTCAGGTTTTTCCAGAGTGAATCGTTTACTTTCCCATAATTGATAGATGATATAGCCATTTCCTTAAAAAAGCTTTTGTAGAGTTTATTGTTATGCATAGTGGTATTCTAGAGAAAAAATATTTAAGATTATTAAATCTTCTAGAAATTAAGGATCTGCCTTATGGGTTTCTCAAGCCCTGGAGATAGAGCCAGAACTTTGTAATTAACCTCTCTCAAACAGATCATTCTTGGTGTAAAGAGGGGAAGAACAGTGCTGTATAAATTGCTGCTGTGTGCATAGGACTGAATTTAGATGGTCCAGAAGCACTGTGGTAGGAAATACAGATTTTCCTCTGACAGCTTGGTGAGAACTAGATGTGACATTGAGCCATCTGAGCACTGGATGAAGAGACATAAGAAATAATACAGTGGAGGAAAACAGTCCTAACTGACGATTTGGAGTACGTACAACAGTAATCCTAAGGAGGCAATAATTCCTTAATTTAAATCCAGTTTCTAAAATATGTCCAGATCAGGTGTTCCTAAGTCAAAAATAAGCCCCACATTTTACTACTTGTTACAGGTATTTGCATTTGATTTTTGTGTGACTTTTTTCCCTGTATGTACATAAACCCATCATTAATACCATTATAACATATCCGTTGTCAAGTTTTTCATTTCCTCTTAGCTTCTGTTTTTGTTTTTTTTTTCTTTTAACTAGGATTTATATTCCGTTGGCTGTTAAAACCTAGGAGGACAGTCATGGAGTTTTATGACAGAACAAACTGAGGGGGTCATAGATCCCAGTTGGGCCCCACAGTTTAGCGAAGTGTCCCAGGAACCATTTGCCTGTGGTCACACAGTTGGCAGAGTCTTGATTATTAGGCTTTATTTACCCTTCTTCTTATCTACATATCTGGGTCTGTAAGGAATTTTAAAAATAAATATGTAGTCATTGATAGTTCTGTTTATTTTATTCCGTGTGAATTCACAGCTGCCTTGGCACATTCTGGGCTAATACAAATAAAAGTAGCTGTCACTTAAAGGAGACAAAGAGAAATCTTAAGAGAAAGGAGATAACAAGGAAGTGAAAGGGGGAGAGTCACTATGAGTTTAAAATTACCAGAAACAGGAAAATAACTAAATGACAGTTTGAAAACTGTGAAACAGAGTTTAAAATCTAGAAAAAGTCTACACTTGTTCATAGTTACTGTGGTTGATTGTAAGAGAGTAAAAGAGACTTGGATTACATACAGTTTTCTCCAAAAAACTTAATGTTTATTTTCAGGAAAATGATCGTAGATCCCTGATTAGAAGTGTATTTGAACAGTGATGTGTTTTAGATTAAAAATGCAGGACTTGGGAGGGTATGTGCTATGGTTAGTGCTGTGAAGTAAGTAAACCTGGCAATTCACAGACATGTACCCCTGGGGATAAAAATACTTTATATGTTTATTAAAAAAATTTTAAAAAAATACTAAAATGAAAGAGAAAACTTTACATAAAAAAAATGCAGGACTAAATTTATGACAAGCCTTTTGGCTTTTACTTTCTAAATGAGGTGTTAACGAATCACAGTCAAGGGGCACCTGGGTGGCTAGGTTAGTTAAGCATCTGCCTTCGGCTCAGGTCCTGGGATAGAGCCCCACATCCGGCTCCTTGCTCAGAAGGGAGCCTGCTTCTCCCTCTGCCTGTCGCTCCCCCTGCTTATGCTCTCTCTCTGTCTCTCTCTCTCTCTGTCAAATAAATAAATACTATCTTGAAAAAAAATAAAATCACAATCAGTGGTGAAGGCTCAAATAAAATTTCAGGTAATAGAAGAGAAACAGCTTAGTTTGTGTTAGTTTCTCAGCATTGTAAATCTGTGCCCTTTGTAGCAAATGTAAAATTCTTGTGTGCCTTTTCTATGCTTTGAGATGGAGGGCATATTTCGTCTTTATCGAAGCCCTCCATGTTTCCCCAAGCTACCTGTAAGTCCCTGAGCTCCAGATTGAGAATGTCCAACCGTACAATGCCAGATGTGGCTTTTCCTCATGATGCAGTATATGTCCAAGCTGGACTCGTTTCCATTGGCCCCCACTTCTTACTCCTTTTTAAACATGTCAAACATGGGAGTCCCACTCCCGTGCTGGTATATCCTGGTATATAGGCAGCTGGTATATCCTGATGTGGAGCCATTTTGGTGTGTCTGCTCTCCTCCTACCTCTTGCCTCTTGTGCCCCCTCAGCTGAGAGGATCGAATTTCCTGGTTTGTTCCAGTCCAAAAGGGAGCATCCCTGTTGATGGGCCTGAGTCTTGTGCACCCATCCTGGGACTCAGCAGTAGCTGCAGGGGAAGCAGGGTCAGTATTGAATAGGACACTAGGTTTTGAAATTTAAGAACTGCTGGCCCCTTTCCTCAGGAGGAGACCCTTTGAGCTTCCAGCCTGCACGTTATTCATAGTTTCACTCAAAACCCCAACACCAGTTTCTTTCATTCTTCTGGTCTCTACCCCCACCCTCTTCTTTCAGACCTAGGCCACCTCTGACAGTCTCCATCTCCTTAAGGATTCTACTCAGTTCCCCTGGGAAGCCAGGAGCACACGGAGTCAGGACTTGAGCTCTACGGAGCAGTGATTCTTTGATTTAAGCTTCTCTTCCCTTCCCACTGTTCCCAAGGAACATGACACATAGCTTTCCACTCTGGTGTTCCGCTGGGTGTGGCCTCAGCATCCTGTCCCTCACACACCGATCGATCACTGGCTTGGAAGATGGCTGTGATCTCAGTGTTTCTTCCCTCTGTTAATGTGGCTCCACCAAATGTTTCATGAGTACTGGGGTAGGAAAAAAAGCAAATGCCTGAATCATGGTTTTACTTTATTTAACAAAATCACAGATTATAAATAAGATTGTTTTTTTGAGTACTTGTTTGTGTTTATTCCCTTGCAGTTAGAACTGTCGGTTGTGAATAGGGTGAGAGACTTCAGACATTCAGAACATTTAAAATGCAATTTTAAAACAGTGGTTGATAGCTGGATAGATGGATCTGGATTGGCATAGAACCAAAACTTCCTCTTACTTCCCCTTTGTATTTCTTACTTTAAATTACAATTTCAGAACTACTTCAACATATGTAAAGTATAGTCACATAAATGATATCTATGTGCCTCACAAATACTGACCTTTTATTATTGGTTTAGATTATTTGTTTAAAAAAGAAAATATTAGGGGTACCTGGGTGGCTCAGTTAAACCTCCACATTGGGCTCACTGTTCAGCGGGGAGTCTGCTTCTCCCTCTCTGTCTGCTCCCCCCACCCCCCACTGACACTTTCTCTCTCTCTCTCTCTCTCTCTCCCATAAACAAAATCTTTAAAAAAATATTAAAATGCATGTGATAAGCCCTGGGTGTTATATACAACCGATAAATTATTGAACATTACCTCTGAAACTGATGATATATTATATGTTAGCTAATTGAATTTAAATTAAAAAAAGAAAATATTATAAAAATGCATCTGAAATACAGCCCCTTCCCAGATACAACTTTCTTCTGAAGTTCATGTTTCTTCTCTGAATATGTTTTTATACTTTTAGTACATGTGTATATTCTGGGAAATTTTTAATTTAATTCAATTGTGAGATGACTCCATGTTGAATCATAGAGCTTTAATTTAGTTAATTTCTGTATTATTTCAGTGTTAGAATTTAGTGTACCATTTTAGGAAGTTTTCTTTGCATGAACGTACAGATTTCCATTGATAGTTTTGTATGGAGGACTCTTGGTCTCCTTGTGCAAGTGTGATTTTTTTTTTTTTTTTTTTGAACTAGATACACTAGGATTTTAATGACTGAATCTGATAGTCTCTTTTCTTTTAGTGGGGAAATGTAGCCCATTTTCATTTAGCGTAGTGATTATTTTGGAATAATTTCTATCACCTTTTTTGGTGTGTATATGTGTTTTCTGTGTCCTTTTTTCCCTTTCCTATTTTCTGTTGAATTTTTACATTCATTTTTTCATTTACTGATTGAATATTCATTCTAATTCTGTATTTTAGTGCTGCCCATAAGTTTTTAATATGCCTCCTCAACTTCATAAAGTCTATAGTGAATTCTTATTTCCACCCTCCTGAGTCACACAGAACGCTGGAAGTTCGTTTGCTGATCCCCCTCTCCTGTGTGTCTCCGTCGCATTTCGTCCCAGCATTTGTTAAATGTCCTGCACTGTCGTCATCTTTGCAGTCAGGGCTTGCTCTTTGCTGTGCTCACTCCTGATCTGTGAAATCCATTCCTCCCTTTGAGGCTCTGTTTCCTTCTCCTGGAGTAGTTCTTTGCTGTGAAGGCTCAACTCTCAGTCTCTGTTTGAGAATCGTTTTTTAAAAATATTTTATTTATTTATTTAACAGAGCAAGAGAGAGATCACAATTAGGCAGAGAGGAGATCACAAGTAGGCAGAGAGGCGAGCAGAGAGAGGAGGAAACAGGCTCCTTGATGAGCAGAGAGCCCAATGTGGGGCTCGATCCCAGGACCCTGGAATCATGACCTGAGCTGAAGGCAGAGCCTTAACCCACTGAGCCACCCAGGCGTCCCTTGAGCATCATTTTATTGGTCTTTAGGCATAGAACTCTAGATGAAGTTATTTTTCTTCTGCACTTTGAAGATTTATTCCAGAATCCTGTTTTTGTTCATTCATAAGTAATCATTTTTGTTCCAGGTAATTTTTAAGTTGAGTTTGAAAATAAAACAGTTGTCTGCCTGGGTAGTCATCTAATTTTTATTTATCTCATTCAGGACTTGTGAGCCTTGGGTCTGAGAGTTTACGTATTTCATTAATTCAGGAAAGTACTCGGCTCTCATCTGCTCAACTTTGGCCTCTCCTCCTTCTACTATTAAACACGTGTTAACAGTCCCCAACCCTACATCGTCTCTCCTTGTATTTGTGCCTCGTTATCTCTTTCTGATTCACTCACATTTTCATTTGTGTCTACTCTGCCATTCCATCCATCTATTGAGTGTTCAGTGTAAATGACTACATGCTGTTTATTTTTGAAGGTTTACCACTTGTCTTCCCCCCCGTTACATAACATAAGAACATTATGGGATGGTTTTTGTTTTTTGGTTTTTTTTGCTTCCATGATCTAGATACGACACTTATCTCCAAACTTAACCACTTGCTTCCAGCCACATCTCTGAGGTCAAACCTCTGGAAATAATTTTAAATCTACATTAAGTCTCTTCTTTAAATTAAACAAAATGGCTTGTCTGGTATCCTGGGTAAGCACCCCAAACTAATAGTCCTTGGTGGGGTCATCTCAGGTAAAATGTCTTTTTCAAATACAGGAAAGATTCTAAAAGGACTTACATGTTAATGTCCTCTTTACTGAATAATGTTTTGGGGAGGGGGCCTCACGGTATAGTTAGGCGTCAGTGATGATGGACTTGGTGTGTTTCGTGGAGCATTTCTGTGGGTCTTTTTAGTTGGGGGAGTTGGTTCTGCTTTTGTTCAGTTTGCTGCATTGCCAGAACCAGAATTCAGTACTTTTTTTCTTTGAATCTTCTTTTGAAGATTTCTGATGCTGCTTTATTGGAAAGATGAAAGAAATTTGCTGGGTGGGTGTTTTGCTTGTACCTTCTAACCCCTCTGTCACTGTGGGGTTGATACAGCTGAAGCATCTCCCTGGGCACCTGACAGCCTGTTCTTCCCTGGGCTCTGGCTTTGAAGGTCCTGATAGAACCACAGAGCAGTTGCTTTGGAAACATTATATTCTAAACTATCTTGTTTTTCTTTCCCTTCAGGCTTTCCGAAAATAGAAATGTTATTGTGGGGAAATAGGATTTGGAAAAACACTTAAAAGACCTGGTAGTTGAATATTGAATTTTATTTTTTTTATTTTTCTATTTTTTGAATTTTATTTAAAAAAAATTCTGTTTACCAAAGTACTTAAAAGATTTTTTACTATTCTGCTTTTCTCCTTTAACAGAGGTACAGAGAAATTGAAACATGTGGTGAGATTAATACTTCTCAGAAAGGCCTGATCATTGCCTTAAAATACTTCTCACTCTTAGTTCCCTTGCAACTAAAGTTCCTTGCTCAGAAGGAAGCTTTTCTCAGGGACTGGAAGCACCCTGCTCAGTTATGTTCCTCTCAGTTTATCTGGCACTGCCCTGAGAGAATGCCTTCT
Source organism: Mellivora capensis (assembly GCA_004024625.1). Lineage (NCBI taxonomy): Eukaryota > Metazoa > Chordata > Mammalia > Carnivora > Mustelidae > Mellivora > Mellivora capensis. The sequence continues at coordinate 27,903 of PISX010003582.1, forward strand.
ATTGGGCGAAAGGAGATAGGAGCAACCCAGACAGCCTTCCCCTCACTCCTCACACCCAGTGGAAGAGCAAGGATTACCTTCCAGTAGAGCGCAAGCTTTGGAGTTGGTCCAAAGCCCAGCCTGACTTCTCTAAACTGACTCTGCAAACCTTTGGTAACTTGGCCACTTGGAGTTGGGGTACCAAAAAAGTGTCACTGGACAAATCCTCAACTAACACAGACTTAATCTGCAAAACCAGAGTCGGTAGGTAGCCTGGAGAAGTCTCTTTAAATTATGCAAAGGATGCCCTGGCTGGGGCCTCAGAACACAAGAGGAGCAGCACCGCTTCAGACCTAGTCGTGGGAGTCGTGGGCCTTTGTGCATGGGCAGCAGAAAGAGCAAACATCTGGCTAGAGTCAGAGCAAAGACTTATGTAGTGCTTCCCATGCCGGGTCCTGGGCTAACTCCTATACTGTTCCTTGGACTGTCACCACCCTTTCTGCAGAGAGCACATTCCCGGGGAGGCCTGGGATTCGGGTCTGTGCCTCAGACCAGTGTGCAGTACTGTCTGGAGATGCTGAGTCTTGGCTTGAGGTTTTCCTCTCCCTAGCCACTTGTACTCCATGAACGACAAAATGAGCATTTGCAGAAGCCACTCCTCAGGAGGCCTGAGAAGTGAGAGACTAGGACCGGCAACATACAAGGACAGGGTCTAGGGTTCAGGGGAGAATGCCAGACATCCCTGTTTCAGCTTGGGCTGAGGACAGGCTGTTCCTTTGTGCTTTGTTCTAAAGGCTTCTCTAGTGTACAGAGCCTGTCCTTATGACTTAAACAAGAGTATTCCATTCGGCAGTGACCCATGGGTGTTCCTGGTCATAAGGAAAATCAAACACTTCTGGAGGTTGTGAGTGTGAAATTATTTTAATGAGCATCCTTATGGCCTGGACATGAAAGATTTGAAATGCAAAGCCTCAGGCTTTGACCTGACCCTGTTTCATAATAGCACGGCCAAGAGCAGGTAGTTAAGCCCTGAAAGAATGAGATACTTTCAGTTTTGGAGCAGCTGATGGTTAATTTTAAATCAAATCTGCTGAAGTAAAGATGCAGGTGAAAGTCTACTTTTCCTCAGATTGCTTCATGGATTGAGTACCCCCATTGTGCTCTTGAATTATTAAGGATTCAGAAACAAGGAAGGTCAGAGGAACATGGAACTCCTATTTGAGATTGCAGTTAAACTGAGGACCCGAATACCTGGGTGCTGGTCCCAGTCGTGCCACCAAAAAGCTGTGACTTTGGGGCATCCATATCACTTCTCATCTCTGTTTCCTTATTAAAAACATGGGCTTGTAGCAACTCTAAAAAATACACACTCAGCCATTCACATAGAAACAATATAAGCTGTGAAACTGTCAACCACCCACATACTTGGTATTACTTGGAAATGTCCCTGGGTCCTCTTCTAGATGCAGTTTGAATTGCAGTATGGACATTCTCTTGGATAGATGTCTGCTTGGGGGTAATAACCACACAGCTCACCAGGCCTTTTGGAAAAGGGTTATCTTGTGGCTCTGACATCTAGAGATATTGGGCTGAAAGGCTGTGATAATGGCCACCCAAGATGACATTCTTCTGCTTATTCTTTAAAGGTTAAATGACCTTGTTTCTTGAGATGCCTTGGTAGCATTCCAGAAAGTGCCCTAGAAATGGTTATCATGCTGAAGGTCCTACCTCATTGGTGGCTATTTGTGGTGTTAGATGAGAAGTCACCTGTCACCATTAGAAATGATTCACTCCATGAGCTGCATCACCCAGACCTAGCTGTGATACTCACCTGATGTCTCTTCTTTAAATGAAAAGATGCATCAAAACCACCTTGGGTTATTGAATTTGTCCCATAAGAAGAGAAAGCTGCTAGCTCAGCTATAATTCCAGCTCTTTCTGTGCCCCTGGCCTAATTAAAGTTTGCTTTACACCACAAAGGAGAAAGCACATATGGTTTGCAGTGGTGCTGTTTGTATTTTGATTACTTGGGGAAAGCCAGGTCGAGGAAATAATGCCGTAACGTTGCTCTTGGAGTAGCTGGTGGTGTATGGAACTGCACGTGGCGGCAGGCTGTTCGCCGCGGCCTCTGTTTTCATTCAGGTACAGTCCTGTGCGCTCCTGAGCAGATTCCCAGGACCCAGGGTAGAGGGACCTAGCCTTACTTTCCGTGCCTCACCTTTGTCCAGCCTCCTGGCCCTCTGGCTCTGCGGTGTCTGCAGCGGTGTGTTGACTTTCTGGGGACCAGAGCAGCTCTCTGGAAGGAAGCCAGACCTAAGCCCTGAAGGGAAATGGTAGCCAAGGTGACTTCAACTAGATCATTGTCTCCACTGATGTGGTCCTAGGGGCGCTGGAAGGAAGAGCCTTGCAGAGCCCATGCTGTTTCCCTCTTATGGGGGGTGGAGGGAGCAGAACCTTTTGACACTGACCCATTTTACACAGGATTGGTGAGAGTCTTAGGTGAATAAACTTTAACTCAGGGGCTTGGTCCTTGTTGTTAAATTATTCTATCCCTTTTGAAGCTGAGGATATATGAGAATTCAACTCTCCATGTCCCTCCATTTGATGGGGACTGGTTTTTCCATCTTGTGAACAGAATTCAGATGAATAGTGTCAAATCTAGGTTTCACTAAAATACTTGTGTTTCAGTTTCTCCATTTGCAAAGCAGAAATGACATTTGGTTTGGGGGGTGGGTTTTTTGTTTTTTTGTGTGTGTGTTTTTTTGCTATGAGTAATATATTCAGCCTCTTTTGGGGGGTGGGGGGTGGTGAGGCAAAAAGCAGGACCTCAGATGCTTTGTCGTTACTTTAGCAACTGTTCAGTACCTCTTGTGTGCAGGTCCCTGTGCTGGGTTCTGTGCATGTGGGAGCCCCAGTCCCCACTGATGTGAGCTGCCCACAGAGCTTAAAACAGACCCTTTAACAAAGGCTGAAAGGGAACATATGAGCAGACAACTACAAGCTGTGGCAGGGTGAGCTTAGAGGAAGGGGGACAGACTTCAGGCTGGAGGTCCAAGCAAGCAATCATGAAGAAAAGAGGATTTAAGGGGCACCTGGATGGCGCATTCGGTGAAGCATCCAACTCTTGATTTTGGCTCAGGTCGTGATCTCAGAGTTGTGAGATCACGCCCCATATTGGAATCCATGCTCAGCAGGGAGTCTGCATTAAGATTCTCTGTTTTCCTCTTCCCTCTTTCTCTCTCTCTCTCAAATAAATAAATAAATCTTTTTTAAAGAGGAATTTTAAGCAAACTTTAAAGGATAGTTAGAATTTTAAGAGCTAGAGATGGGGGTACCTGGGTGTAGATGGCATTCCAGTTGAAAAGAATAAGCTAGTGGTCACTGCTAGCATTTGTTGGGTCTACCCTGTGTACCAGGTTGAGCAGGGTAAGCATTTGTACACTCCCTCCATCTCATTTACTTTCACGGCAGCCTAAAGAGGCGTGACTGCTGTTCTTATCCTCTTTGGGAAGTGAAGAAACTGAGGTTTATAGAGAGGGGTACAAACATTTGTCTAAGGTTACCTGGCTAAATGTGGGTTGCTAGGAATTAAAGTATTTCTGGCTAGTGCCCAAACCTGTGCTCTTTGCCCTTGGCCACTGTGGGGTGGGTGAGGAGCAAAAAGGGGCCCTTCTGACTGTAGGTCAGGGAGCTGGGGAAGAACGTGACTGCTGTGCCTAGGATTTAGGATTGGGTTCTAAAGAAACTGGGAGTCACTGAAGGGTTTGTTTTTTGTTGTTTTTTGTTTTTTTTTTTTTAATTTATGTAATTCTTTTTCAGTGTTCTAGAATTCATTGTTTATGCACCACACCCAGTGCTTCATGCAATACGTACCCTCCACAATACCCACCACCAGGCTCACCCAACCTTCCACCCCTCCTCCCCTCCAAAATCCTCAGTTAGTTTGTCAGGGTCCACAGTGTCTCATGGTTTGTCTCCCCCTCCGATTTCCCCCAACTCCCTTCTCTCCATCTCCCCATTTCCTCCGTGTTATTCCTTATGCTCCACAAATAAGCAAAACCATATGATAATTGACTCTCTCTGCTTGACTTGTTTCACTCAGCATAATCTCTTCCAGTCCCGTCCATGTTGATAAAAAAAAAAGTTGGGTATTCATCCTTTCTGATGGAGGCATAATACTCCATAGCGTATATGGACCACATCTTCTTTATCCATTCGTCCATTGAAGGGCATCTTGGTTCTTTCCACAGTTTGGTGATTGTAGCCATTGCTGCTATAAACATTGGGGTACAGATGGCTCTTTTCACTAGATCTGTATCTTTGGGGTAAATACCCAGCTGTGCAATTGCAGGGTCATAGTTAGCTCTATTTTTAATTTCTCAAGGAATCTCCACAGTTTTCCAAAGTGGCTGCACCAACTTGCATTCCCACCAACATTGTAAAAGGGTTCCCCTTTTCCCAAATCCTCTCCAACACTTGTTGTTTACTGTCTTGTTGATTTTTGGCCATTCTCACTGCTGTAAGGTGGTATCTTGATGTAGTTTTGATTTGAATCTCCCTGATGGCTAATGATGGTGAACATTTTTCATGTGTCTGTTAGCCATTTGTATGTCTTCATTGGAGAAGTGTCTGTTCATGTCTTCTGCCCATTTTTTGACATGATTATCTGTTTTATGTGTGTTGAGTTTGACTGGCATTTTTCAAAGAGCTGGAACAAACAGTCCTAAAATTTGTATGGAACCAGAAGAGACCCCAAATTGCTAAGGAAATGTTGAAAAAGAAAAAACTGGAGGCATCACGTTGCCTGATTTTAAGCTTTACTACAAAGCTGTGATCACCAAGACAGCATGGTACTGGCACAAAAACAGACACATAGACTAGGGGACCAGAGTAGAGAGCCCAGATATGGACCCTCAACTCTATGATCAAATTATCTTCGACAAACCAGGAAAAAATATCTGGTGGAAAAAAGTCTCTTCAATAAGTGGTGCTGGGAAAATTGGACAGCTATATATAGAAGAATGAAACTCGACCATTCTCTTACACCATACACAAAGATAAACTCAAAATGGATAAAAGACCTCAATGTGAGGTAGGAATCCATCAGAATCCTAGAGGAGAACATAGGCAGTAACCTCTTTGACACTGGCCACAGCAACTTCTTTCAAGACATGTCTCCAAAGGCAAAGAAAACAAAAGCAAAAATGAACTTTTGGGACTTCATCAAGATCAAAAGCTTCTGCACAGCAAAGGAAACAAAGGGGCAACCCACAGAATGGGAGAAGATATTCGCAAGTGACACTACAGACAAGGGCTGATATCCAAGATCTATAAAGAACTCCACTGAAGGGTTTTAATCACAGAATTCAGAGGTCTGCCCCAGTAGAAGTGCTGAGTGGCAGTGATGAGGGAGGGCGGGCTGCCCTGGGGGCTGCGGGAAGCCTCTCCTAGGAGAAGAGGGCAGTGGGCTCAGGGCCCTGAAGTGACTCTGTACTTTGGGGAAGTTCATCACCCACCTCCTCCAAACCTGGTGTTCTTTGGTCTCCAGAGATACTGGTGTTTTAAATACAGACGTCTTTTTTCCCCATGTATAGGAAGAGGGACAAGTGGAATTTTAAGGTAATTAGCTTAAGGAGCAAAGCAATCCAACCTGGATGCCTTCTGAAAGATTTTAAAAGAAAGGTATGTGTTAGTCCCTTCTGCTAGAGTTAACGGATCCTTCCTCAGCCTATGCCTGCCCTTGAGGTCGAGGTGCCTACAGGAATACAAGGAAGAATTAGCTCTCTTCTTCCTCATCTCCCTTGCCTGTCCCCTTGCCTACCAAGGCAGGCATTCATGAATGCAGTCATCTGCCTCAGGACACGATAAAACAAAATAGCAGCTGGAAAATGGTGATGGTAGGTCCTAGAATTTTAAATTGATAAGAAGCTAACATTTCAAAAAGCATGTCTAGTGAGGACAATCATGGTTAATAAGTTTTTAATTTTGCCAAGTAAGGCTGTCGTTTTATATAAAGGTATCTTTTAAATTGCATAAATATATCTTCATGAAGCACTTTGCTATGTTATCCTTACTTTTTATCATTTGCAGTAGTCGTGTGAAAATTTCCTTGAGAACCATTCGTTCCCTGTCCATATCCCTCAGCCACAGAAGATAATTTACTGGTTCTCTCATGGGGTAGGAGGAAGGGCAGGGGAGACTACACTCTCTTCTCTTCACCTCAGGTCTTCTGAGGGCACATATGCCATCACCCCACTCCCAACCCTACTTTGCGTTCAGGATTTTTATTTCGATTCTTGGAACTTGGGGTACGTCTGTATTTGGGGTGCTTAGCCTGCTGTGACTTGAGAGCACAATGTCCAAAAGGATGATGTACCTTCTGATAAATTACCCTGCTGTTGTTGGTCTTTCAAAGATAGTGAAGTACAGCATAGTTTATGATCTGTTTATTAAAAGTCCTAATGTAGAAATTGTAGAAAATTAGAACCTTTAGAGATCATTTAGTCCAACCTCATCTTTTTACCTAAAAACACCCGGGGCCTGAGGAACTTAGCGGGCTCACCTCAGGTCTTGGGCCTCGGTGGATGGCAGCCTAATTCATCCTGGCTCCCTGGTCTGGTCTTCTGCTTCCTAAGGAGAACTCTTCCATCACAAAATGATGCCTCCAAACCCCTGTGCCAGTCTTTGGTCTTGAAAACCATGTTAACACTTAATACTTCTTTACATATAGAAGATGACAAAGCCAGAAGGCAGACCACAGAAAGGAAGTTAATAGAAGAAAAAGCAGTTTCTGAGAAGGGCTTTCAGTGAGAGTACAACGGCCACACCCGCTGTGGCATTTCTGAGGTCAGATCGGGTGGAAGTTTAACCGTCTGTCTTCGGGCCCTTGTAATCCCTTTGCTGCTTACCAGCAGGAAACCTATGGTTCCCACTCCTAGTTGCAGGTTGAAAGTACCTTGAGAGCTTTGTGAAGGCCCCTAAAGAGTCTGGTTTAATGATCTGGGGAGAGGCCAGGCAGTAGCAGGTTTAGAAGCTCCCCAGGTGGTTCTGTTATGTAACTAGAGTGGGAACCACAGCTTTCAGCCCGTGGTTCACAAGCTTTAGCTGCATCAAAGTTACCTATAAAACAGCCTGTTGCCATGCCACCGGGCTTGACACCCAGAAATTTCTGATTCAGAAGGTCTAGGGTAGGGCTTGAGATTTTTGTGTTTCTAATAAATTCTTGGGTGATTGTGACGCTGCTGGGTTGGGAACCACACTTCATAAACCACAGTATTCAGTCCTCAAAGGCTCTGTGATCGTGACTGTGAGGCCCTACCTTGATCGTGTACCCCCAGAGTTTGTTTTTGTTTTTAAAAATGTTATTTATTTATTTATTTGACAAATCACAGGTAGGCAGAGAGGCAGAGAGAAAGGGGGAAGCGGCTCTGCTGATAGAGGACCCTAAGGTCATGAGATCATTACCCCTGAGGATCAGGGCCTGAGATCATGACTTGAGCCGAAGGCAGAGACCTAACCCACTTCGCCACCCAGGCGCCCCACCCCCAGACTTGATTCTGGGGTGGGCTCAAGAATTTCCATGTCTTAGAAGTTCCCATGTGATGTTAATGCAGCTGGACTGGGGAACACACTTTGAGACCCAGAGTCAGTCTTTTTATGTGGGATACCAGATAAGATCAGGCACAAGGCAGGCCACCTCAGATTTCTCCCCATGTATAGAGTGCCAGTTGGCCCCCAGAGACAAAGTCACCAGGAAAACTCAAGATCACTGTAGGCTTTAGGAGGAAGCAGGAAGCTACGGTTTACATGGACAAGGAATAGCACCTCCCAGGTGTTTGTCTAGGACATAGTGTGGACATGCACAGGTGTTCAAATTAAACCTTCCCTCCGGACTGTCACAGTGGGTCCTTAAGTCTCATCTAGGCCAGGTGTCCTCACTGTAGACAAATGAGGAAACCAAAGAGCTGGTGATGTAGGTCTGTAACCTAGAGCTGGCATGTCCCCTGATTCTGGGGTCCTTTCTGTGACACTGCAGATTTCTGCTTTGCGGACCTAGCGGATGACATAGCAACAGGAGGTAATGAAGGCAAGGCTGGCTAAATTATCCTAGGTTTGACAGCAGTGGTTCTTGGAGTGTGGTCTCTAGATCAGGAGCATCAGGATCACCTGGAAACTTGTTAGAAATATGAATTATTAGAACCCACCCCAGGCCTACTGGATCAGAAACACTCCCCGGCGATCCTGTTTTTACATGCCCCGAGACGATTCTGGTACACCACTCTCAAGTTTGGAAAGGGCTGAATTTGGGAAGGTGTGATCTCCCCCAAGACTGCTTGCAGGACTGAGCCTGCTGTCAGCTTGGTCAGGGCCTTGGGACAGCCCAGGCATTGAGAATTGAGGGCCAGCTCAGTAAGGCAGCACCCTGGAGTGACTTCTGGTCCACCCCTTGTGAAAGGGAGACTCTCCGGTATTCACACTGCCCATCATCGTGATTTTTTGCTGAGGAGCAAAGACCGAAGTTGCGTCAGCCAGCCCAAGGTCAATTGTCACAGATTCTGAAACAAATGAAGTTTGAGTGAGTAGGGCTTTTCTGATTTCTGATATTGTTGGTGATGGACTTCTTCCTTTTTTCGTTTTAGTTAGTGACAGGAGTATGGGAAGGCAGCTACAACTTCTTCTGTCAAGGCACTCGCAGTGCGGGAGAAGCAGATATGAAGGTATGGTCTCTCTCTGTTTTAAATAGTTGTTTGTTTTTTTAATAAGTTGAGCAAACGACAAAATGGCTCATATCCTCACCGCCCAAGGTAATTCCTGTTGACATTTTTAAAAAACCTATTTCCACATGAAAATTTGAACATGAGCAACGTAAGAGGAAAACTAAAGTTTCATTTAATAAAAGTAAGTCCTGTTAACAGTTTCCAGGAAGAGGTGCCTGGCGGGCAGTGGCGGTGGAGCATGCGACTCTTGATCTTGGGGTTGTGAGTTTGAGCCCCACATTGGGTAGAGAGATTACTTAACAAACTTTTTTTCAAGATTTTATTTTTATTTACGTTTCGGCGGGGGGACAAATAACTACATGCATTTTTCAGCATTTATAAACGGTATCATAAGAATAATGTCTTAAATGCTGTAATCATTCCTCAAAGTGCTCTCTGAGGGTCGTCTTTAGATTCTGACTTTCACTCTGAGTGGGTTTTGTTGTTGTTGTTTGTTTTGGTAGAGAGAGCACAAGGAGGGGAGCAGCAGGCAGAGGGAGAAGCAGGCTCCCCACTGAGCAGGGAGCCCGATGTGGGGCTCCATCCTAGGACCCTGGGACCATGACCTGAGCTGAAGGCAGTCACTTAAGACTGAGCCACCCAGGTGTCGCCAGTGTTTCGTTTTAAATGAAAGGCTGCTGCTTTAAATTCAGATGGGCATTCATTTCCTTAAAACTGTGTGGCATATTTAACTGGGCAGGGACCTGACACGGAAAGTTCTGATTCCTTTTCTTCTTTTCTTCATATCCTAGCCCCCGCCCCCATGCCAGTCCCTGAAATAGCAGCGCCACTCAGGAGGTTTTTCTGTGCTGATGGTTTCGCAGGTCCTTCCAGAGGGAATAGACAGGCTTCAGGGCTTTTTGAACTTTGATCCTCTGGATTTTGTCAGTCTTGAAAGACGTCCGTACCACTTTTAAATTTTCCCCTGTCGTCATTCCAGACCTCCCTCAGCACTCCCCCCACCCCAGTATTCTATTAGAGACACTCAGAATGACCAGAGCTCCCAGCCTCTGAAGGCCTCTAGGAGCCAGGGGGTGCTCAGGCTTCAGAAGAACCTGGGAGTCTGGGATGTTAGTAAAACATGTCAGGGGTGATATTCCAGAAAAACTGTGATGGTCTCTTCCTCTTAGATTATCCGTGTCCTCTGGTGGTACTATTTCTCCAAGCTCATTGAATTCATGGACACCTTCTTCTTCATCTTACGGAAGAACAACCACCAGATCACAGTCCTGCACGTCTACCACCATGCCACCATGCTGAACATCTGGTGGTTTGTGATGAACTGGGTCCCCTGTGGCCACTGTAAGTCTTACATGGGGTTGTGGGGCGGGGGGGAGAGTGTTGGGGACAGGTGTGAGCAGAGAGGCTGAATTGAAACCAAGGCTTTTAGTGAAGGTGTTATTTCTGTGGATTTCTAGGTCAAACACGGGAACTTTGTGTCCCAGTTGCATTCATGATAGTTTGTGTGGCCTGTGCACTCAGTAAGCTGACGAAACCTTTTTCTGGCTGACTTGGCAAGGTGAGGGAAATACCAAATTCCCAGCCTGGGTCTTACAGGGAAATAAGGACAGTGTCCTCTGTCACAGAGGACAGCTGTTCCACGTTATTTCTAGTCCTTGTTTCTTACAATTTGGAAGTTGTTTGAGAGGGGCAGGCCAGAAAGATGGAACCACACCACTGAGGGAGTCCCAGGGAATAAGACTAATGATGAAACAAGCTTTAGCTGAAGAGCACAGGAGGAGGTCTGCACATAATGCTTATATAACAAGCCTGCCTTGTTCCCTGAAGCACATTAACAAGGCATCTTCAATGGCAAGCACCAAAATTTGAAGTAAATTCCCAAAGACAGATATCTGTTGTTTTTAGAAAGCTTATGGTCTGAGGGCTCTCATAATTTTCAGAGATTAAGTTGTCTCCTTAGGTTTAGCTTAGGAGTTCTAACAGGTGTCCTGATAAAAATTTCTGCCTTCCAGCGCTGGCGAATTTGAGAACTTTGGGGTCCGTTCATGTGTTTTTTCCCTAGGATGGTACTGCCCTGGATTAACCGGCCCACCAAGATTCCCACTCACCAAACCCAGCTCCCTGTGGTTTGGGAGGAAACTGACATAGTAGAAGGTTTGGTAGAACTCGGTTTCCAGTGCGCCATCCCCCCCATGTGTTTTTCCCACCGTCACACTTCATGGCTCTGGATTATCTGATTTAACTTCCTAATAGGAGCAGTGTCTCTTTACATTTTCAAAGAACTCTCAGGGTGGCAGATTTTAACTAGCCCCACTGGGCCCAAGAGAAACAACCAGGACCTAGGTGTGACTTGTCCAAGGTCACCCAGCCAGTTACTGTGATAGCCAGAAGTAGAGACTCCCTCCCTGAGCCCCTAGCCATGTACACCTCTGACTGTGTGTGGGAAAGCTGGCGAGCTCTGTTGGGTTGCCCGCTGTGGGGGAGGAGGACAGCGAGGCTAAAGAAAGAACTGGTGGTTCTACTGGAAATTAAAAGTATGCGATAAAAGAGGAGTCTTTTATCTCTAAGGAACTGGACTCTGGATTGTATTGTTGAAAAAAATATGTGGTCTCAGCAGTGCAGTCCTGGGGAATAATAAGGAGGCCACGGCCTCTTCCAGCTCCAGCAGATGTGTTAGCCAGCCAGCTTTGAACCTCCTGCCCATCAGCTGCCTTCCCCAGGCCTTCAGCACAGCAGCCTAAAGCGCCCGGCACGTAAAGAAAACCAGCTCACTCTGGGAGTTGACTGGGGTTCTGGCAACAAAGCTGTGAGGCGGTCTCCTGACTCCTGTTACATGCATGCCTGGCAGCCCCAGCTGAGCCCAAACTTAAAGCACCCCAGTCGGCCTGCCCCAGTGGAAAGGATGTTCTGAGCACTGCTCCACGCGGTGCTTACCAGCCCCCATTTGAACGCGTCTGTTTTCCGGATTTGAAAGGAATCTTGTTCCTTGTCGAACACTGATGCATTCTCCGTCCCAATCCCCCTGGTTTCCAGCGTATTTTGGCGCCACCCTTAACAGCTTCATCCATGTCCTCATGTACTCGTACTACGGCCTGTCGTCTGTGCCCTCCATGCGCCCGTACCTCTGGTGGAAGAAATACATCACTCAGGGGCAGCTGGTAAGTCACTCAGCGCATCTGTCCAGGACTTGCTGCCTGGCAGACCACTCTCCCTGCCTTTGTTCACTGTTACTTAATAGTATCCAATGTATGCCTTTCCCACCTTTTCTCTTTGATCCAACTGAACTGAGTTGCAGGGACAGCAGCCTGTGGAGCGGAGAATGTTCTTACTTCCAGATGATGCGGAAACTATATCTGTGGGCACACAGCTAGTTGGGCTATAGAATGAGGGCAGGAATCTAATTTCCTGACTTTAAGTTCAGTCCTTTGTCCTAAGTTTGTGCACAAAGCATGTGTTGCCTGGGTGTGTTTCCTAATTATAATCCAGAACCCAAAGTGACCACTGTGTCCTGTGTTCCTGAGAGTTTTCGAAGGACCCAGGAGTCCCAAGTGCTTGTAGCCATTAGGCAGTGAGGGTGTCGGTAAGATCAGTGCCTGGTGACCGCTCAGCCCCGGTGCAGCGGAGCACCTGTTGGCGAGGATGGCACCTGCTGTGCTTCAGGTGACAGCCTCCTTCCTGACGCTGACTTCGAGGGCCCACCCAGCCGTTGTTGGCACTTGGTGATTATGTCCCACCGTCCTTTCTGAAGCTTCCCTGAGTTGACGGGTTGTATAACCGACGCCTGTTTCTTTCCCTTTGTGAATTCTTTCATGAACTAATTACTGTTACTACTGATGTGAAACACTGACATTCGTTGAGTGTCTGGCACTCATGCTAAGTAAGCAGGTTAACATGGACTAGTCCAGTAGCCTGATTTCATGTTCTTATCCCCATTCTATGGAGGAGGACACTGAGGCAATAGGCCCAACCCAGCTGACTGAGGGGTGTAAAGTTTCAGCCCCAGCCTTGCCTTATCAACATATTTTTCTAAAGAAACCATGCTGATTCCAGTCTTCCCAAGTCAATTGTGATTTTTCAATACTTAAAAATAACAGTCTGGGAAGAAAAAATCTGAGATCATCTGAGCTACTTACGTGTTTGACATTTCATTATCACCTCTTTGCCAACTGCTCTCTAGTCCTTGTTAATTTTTTTCACCCACCTGTGAGGAAGGATAATTGTTCCTTAACCTTCTCGCTACGCTTGAGAAGTGATGTGGAGATCGATTTATACCATACCACACAGCCGTGCCCTGGCAAAAGCAGAATTTAAAAGAACAGACTGAGGAAGTTGGTCTTCCATTAAGCTCTGCCCTTTGAGGTAGAAGATTGCACCCAGTTTGCCTAGATTTATTTTAAGCACCGCTCCTAGTTATTCCTTAGCCTAGAGTACTTACCTTAAAAAAGAGAAGAAAGCAGGGAGGGAAGTAAGTTCTATAGAGAAACCGTGGGGGCTGGGCCAGAAATCCAGTGGCCAGAACCCTGCCCCCTGGTAGTGGTATTCCTCTTGAAGAGTCACCCTCCAGTAGCCACACCTCATTGTAACCTTTCCCGTTCAAGATTTATTCATCAAAAAAGAAAAAAAGAGATTTATTCATCAGAAAAATCTGGACTTAGCATTATATCTTGGTAGAAGTTTAAATCTGTTGATGAGCCTTCTTCAAACCAAAAGGGTACATGGGTAAGAAATAGGAAGAGTTGGGGCACGTGGGCGGTGCAGTCAGTTAAGTGTCGGGCTCTTGGTTGGTTTCAGCTCAGGTGGTGATCTCAGAGCAGTGAGCTCCAGCCCTGCGCTGGGCTGCATCCTCAGCAGGGAGTCTGCTTGAGGACTCTCTCTCTCTTCCTCTGCCCCCCTCCCTGCTCACATACTCTCTCAAATAAATCTTTAAAAAAACAGAGAAAGGGTCGCCTGGGTGGCTCAGTGGGTTGAAGCCTCTGCCTTCTGCTCAGGTCATGATCCCGGGGTCCCGGGGTCGAGCCCCACATCGGGCTCTCTGTGCGGCGGGGAGCCTGCTTCCCCCTCTCTCTCTCTGCCTGCCTCTCTGCTTACTTGTGATCTCTGTCAAATAAATAAATAAAATCTTTAAAAAAATTTTTAAAAACCTAGAGAAATAGGAATCGCACATCCCACAGCAACATCACCGGTTCTCTTTAAACATACAGCCCATACACCCTTCCTTTCTCCCTTAAAAATATAAAGAAGGCAAAAATTACTTTGCATCTCTCCATACAGGGTCCCTAAAGTTTGTGTGTGGTGCGGGGATGGGGGGATTAGGTTTTCCTTTGTTCCCCAGCCCCATTGAGCTGTACAAGACCTGTAATGTGGGGAGTGTACTGATAAGGGTATATGTATGGATTGTGAAATGATTGGGACGGTAATACCCAGTTCACACCCACAGTCACTCTGCATAGCTATGGGGTTTTTTCTTGCGATAAGAACTTTTACGATCTACTCTTAGCAACTTCCATGTATACTATATAGTATTGTTAACTATTCTCCAAATTTTAGAGAAGGTGGTTTAAGTTGAAGGAAGGGGAGAAGAATGTACATGACAAAGGCACATATATAATTTAGGAGAAATTTATGCATGAATGTACACTTAGTGTTTATGAAGGGACTTCACCTCCAGAAAGGCCTGTGAGTGTCCTTCCATGGACTCGGCGTGCTGGATGGAGAGCCCGTCTGGCGTGGCACCTTGTCGGTGCGCCATGGCGGCGCTGCTCAGCTGTGTCCCCCCTCCCGCCAGCTGCAGTTTGTGCTGACAATCATCCAGACCAGCTGCGGGGTCATCTGGCCGTGTACGTTCCCTCTTGGGTGGCTGTACTTCCAGATTGGATACATGATCTCTCTGATTGCTCTCTTCACAAACTTCTACATTCAGGTAAGTCTTGCTCTTCCGTGGCAGTTGGGACTTGGGGCCTTTTCAGCAAAGACCTTCCTCTGTTCATTTAAGGAGGATGACCTGTAGAACTCCTCCTGCGTGCCAGACAGCAGGCTCTGGTTCAGTCAGAGTGACAGGGCAGCCCCTGCCTTTGGGAGGGGACGACCGCCAACACAGGAAATGCTGGTATCTGTCCCAAACCTCCGGAGTTCTAGATCTTTGGCAGAGGAGCTGGGGATTCACATGGGAATGCAGCGCTGTTCGGCAAGCTCAGTGTTGCTTTGCTCACAGCGGACTGCAGGCATGGGACATGAGAGTTCCGTCAGCAGTCCCGCCGCCCTGCCGCCCTGAACTCTGGGACTACATAAAATGTCCGTCACAGCCCTCGGCTGCAGACAGAAATCTGCCCTTTCGTCCCCATTTCCTCGCACCTCCACTGCTCAGGTTTGGAGGCTCCATTCGTTCCCAAGTGCATGATGGAAGGTCAGTTTTACTCACAGAAGGGTCCAGTTAGGGCAGATTGTCTCCACTGGATTACTCTGTGGCTCCCCGTTACCCCTGGGTGAGGTGTATTCCTGCCCCCATGGGCAGCATCCAGTTCCAGGCACCAAAGGTCGGGAGGCAAGGCAGAGGCCACGGATGTGGAGACAGTAAAGTCCAGGGGGGTTGAGCAGCCCCTTGGGGGCGTCCCACGTGGCCATCCTTGTGCCCCCCCCACACCTTTCATCCCACCCCGTGGGTGTGGAGGCACATTCCAGGGAGCTGCTGCATGGGGGGGTGTACCCACGTGGGGACATTCATCGACGTGAGGGAGGACGAAGGCTGGGAGCTGACAAAACTGAAATCACTATTCTAACTGCTTATGGCAGCGTAGCACTATGTACATACGGGCCAAAGCCATTGCCGAAGTCCCGAGCAAATCCTGAAGGTGAGAGATGGGAGTGATAGGAGAGGTACCACAGAGTGGGGGAAAACTGTGGCCATGTGACCCCGATACTCTGTCACCCCATCCAGATACAGAGAGGGCACGGCCAGGGGAAGTATACTTTGAATTTTCTACTTCATTTCTAGAATAGCCCTTACATTGCAGCCCAAACCCCTGTGAACTTACCTCAGGTGACGCCTCAAAAAGGGAGGAGTGATTGAAACCAGTGGCAGAAAACATTCCCAGGGTTGCTTGACCACAGACCTTACATCTCAGTGGCATCGGGTCCTAACAGGAATCTAGGCTTAGAGTTAGGAAAGAGGGGCGCCCCCACACCCCAGCAGAGCACCCTGTCACACAGCCCGTCTACCCTGATGCATTTCAGACTTACAAGAAGGGGGCCTCGCGGAGGAAAGAGCACCTGAAGGACCACCAAAACGGGTCCGTGGCTGCCGTGAACGGACACACCAAAGGCTTTTCTTCCCTGGAAAACAATGTGAAGCCGAGGAAGCAACGGAAGGATTGAAGCCGAAGAGTTGAGAAACCTCCAAAACCCGTCGTCTGGTTGTAAGCACAGTACGAGTTGTGCCCGATGCTCGTTAACAGCTGCTGTAACTCGTCCGGCCTACAACAGCGTGATTCATGTAAGACCTCCTTCATCGTTCAAAACCCCTTGAAAATGCATACAGATTATACACGTAGGCATAAGATTTAACATTTCTGGGCTCTCACCGACCCCTGCGCTAGACTGTGGAGGGCGTATTATTGTAGTATACGACACTGCTGTTGCCTTATTAGTTATAACATGATAGGTGCTGAATTGTGATTCACAATTTAAAAACACTGTAATCCAGACTTTTTTTTTCTTACTGTAGATCATGCATGTGATTGTAAATTTGTACAATGTTGTTACAGTAGAGAAACACACATGCCTTAAAATTTAAAAAGCAGGGCCCAAAGCTTATTAATTTAAATTAGGATACGTTTCAAGTTTTTATTCGTTTTTAATAGCTCTGTTTAGGAAAAAATCAACGTAATTTATGAAACTAGCGTGTGACACATAATATCAAGTGACTTGTACATGTGAAATCAGAAACGGCACCTTCAGTTTTGTAATATTGGCTTTGAATCAGGCAGGCTCAAATCTAGTGGAAGGTCAGTTTAACTTTTTAACAGATCTTATTTTTTTATTTTGAGTGCCACTATTGATAATGTAAAACGGGGGGGGGGGGCTCTAAAGGAGTCTTGATGAAACCTAAATATATATTCTTTGTCTTCAAGATTTTAGAAAGTATGTAGGATGAGTAGGACATTTAAAATTTCTGAAGTGCTAATTGTTTTTATACAGGACACAGTGCCCACTTTGCTTTCCACTTGCGAGAGAGAGGGTGTGTAACTTTTCAAAAGAGATCATTGAATACCATTTGATAGAATCCCATAGATGAGCAATGGGGAACTGGTTGCCAGGGTCCAAATTTGGATTGGTTTCTGTACTGCTGTCTGTTTTGACACAAACTTCTTTTAAAATGTGCCTAGCTTATAAAAATGAATAAAGGGGGAAAAGGGGACCTTAAAAATTTTTTAAGGTAAAATTAAACAGATAGCTACTACGTAAGAGAACTGGGAAATTGGGTAGAGATAATTTGTTTCATGTAAATCTAATAGTACCTGTAATTTTCTTTTTCTGCTTAGAATCTAAAGATTGTGTAGAACTGCTTATTTAAAAATGAGACTGCTTATCATAAAATCGTGTCTGTCACCCTTGAGGCAGTGGTCAAACAGATAAGGACTATTGTACGTGTCATTTTCAAGTGTTGAAATTTAGTCTCTGAATACCTTCTCCTCGGGAGAAAAAACAGTCATTGAACCACTCGTGACACATCTTAGAAGGTCATCGACAATGTATAAACTAATTGTTGGTTTGGTATTTATGTAAATATCAGTTTATCATGCTTTAATTTTGCACATTCATATTATATAGGGAGCCGATTGGTTCTCTTATTAGCCTTGTGGGTTTTCTGTTTGGAAGGAGTCACAGCATCTGTTTACATTTACCTTATCAAATCTAGAATGTGTATATTTGTAAATGTATGTCTTCCTAGGTACTAGTTTGCAAATGTCTTTACATATTTCAATACAGAAACTATAACATTCAATAGTGTGCTGTCAAAGTGTGCTTTAGCTCATCTGGATATACCCACACTGTTAAATAATGTCTAAACATTAATCATTAAAATTTTTTTGATTACCTGTGCTCGCGTGTTACATGGTTTATACGCTGCTGATCGGACAGACTGGAGAAAAATCCGGTCTTCACCTTCTAGGAATTCACCCCAATAAATGTAGATAATTCAGGTGGAAAGGTTATTCTGTAGCTCAGCTCACATGAGGAAGGATCCCCACTTAGTGAGGCATGGTGGTGGTTTCCCTGGTCCCCCAAAGGTCCCAGCTTTCCAAACATGCTGCTTCTTCCACTTTTCTTTCCCCCTCCCTCCCCACGCTTTTGGCTGTTAGTTATTTCCCTTTCCTAGGTTTACACCAGAGGTCTGCAAATTTTTTCTGTAAAGAGCCAGATAGTATGTGTTTTAGGCTTTGCAGTCCATACAGTCTCTGCCCTGCTTTCAACTATACCCCTGTGGTGTGCGAAAGCAGACACAGACCATATGTGTGTGGATGGTCATGGCTGTGTTCCAGTAAAGCTTTACTCGCAAAACAGAAGCTCTGCAGCCATAATTTGCTAACCCCTTCTCTAGAGTAATGAGAGCCCACATTATTCCCAAAACTCTACCACTTTCTTTGCCAAAGACTGTTTTCTGCCCCCCTCTTCCCCCAGCCTGCCACAGTCTGACGTGCAGGTCCAACCATGTACGCATGGAGTCATGACCTCAGTTGCCCCTGTCCTTTGCATTTCCTGCATAACACACGGTCCCCAGCATAGGCTGGATCTTACTTAGCTTTTGAGTGCCTTCTAATTTGTCATTACCACCTTAAAAATGTCATGTGAAACTGCATTTAGTTTTTGGGTACTGTCTGAAAAATACAGAGGACTGCTAGGGTTTTGGTGGTGATAGTCCTATCCTTGCCCTTCCCCTCTAAGTCCAGAACACATTTTAAAAAGAGGACCTAAAAAAAAAAAACCAGGACCTAGAAATCAGATAAATAAGAATCAAAATAGTTCATCTCTTACTGGAAAGACTGGATTTAGTGATGCTAAAACCACAGCAGTGCTTGGTGGCATTTGTTGGTCTAGGGATGAACTGGTTATTAAAATATTTTGAGTATCAGCCCAGCAATGGACCCACCGTAAACTACATGCTCGTTTGCAGTGTTGTATTCTGTCCTGATCATGTTGCCACACCAAGAAAATATACTCATATCTCCCCATCTTGGCAACCAGAAGGTTGTCCTCCTCCCGTCAGAGAAGTTAAGTGGATCAGAGGGCAGAGCAAGGCCAGATGTGTCCCCATCCTTTCTCTCTCAGGGAAGCAAAAGGGCAGGTTTGCCCACCAGGATGGAAAGGGGAGGATTCACATCTCCCCTCTTTCTAGCAGCCTGGCCATGCATACGGAAAGGCGGTATAGCCTAATGTGAGAAGCACAACTTGGGGCCTGATTGCCTGGTTGGACTTCCACCTGTGTAACTTTTAGGCAAATACAGTGCAGATGCCCTTGGAGCCACATCAAGCACAGAGTAAACCCTCTGTGTGAGCTATTCCCTTCAAGATTGTGTTCTATGCAATCCACCCCAGTGGTCTCTTAAAACTCTCAACTATTGTTTTGCTATTTCCTGGGTTGACTGCTGTCATAATCCTATCAAGAAAAACAGAAAAGGAGGTTACTTTGGTGTGACACTGTGTTGAATCAAGAGCTGGAAAGAAACCAGCAATCGTTAGCAGTCAGAATGTTGATCACCTCTATCATTCCAGATTTTACCAGCATCTTACATTAAGGTCACCATGCCATGGTTTCTAGAAGCTGCTTTATTTCCCCTTGGGAAGGTAGGGCAGTGCTTCTCAGGATCTGGTCCTCAGTCGTTCAGGGATTCTCCAGAGTTCTGACAGCAGCTCTGCTGTGTGATCCTCTTTGCAGTCAAATGCTCTTCCCCTGAGCTATACCCCCTGTGTGATCCTCTTTGAAACAGGTGTCTCCCACTATCTCCACATCAGTCGTAGACTTGAAGTACTGAGCAGGTGTTTTTCTGCCGTCTTCATTTGGAAGCTTATTAGAGAAAATAGAAGCAAGATAGTGGTTGCCCTTACCTATACCATCAGCGACTAATTCTCATTCAAGACACCATTTTAAAGCTCATTTTTTTGTCATCTTTGACATTTTTATGAGCTTCACCTCCTCTCTTTTCCAGCATAGGGATGGCACTCACCCCAAGGGAGAAAGTTCCCCAGGACCAATTCTTGCTCCCGTTTTCATAGGATACCTGGATCTGGCTTTTGGTGTAAGGGTGTGGCAGGTGGCTCAGGCTCCGTGGTGGACATTGTAGGAACAAGCAGAGTAGAACCCAGCAGCTGACGATGTAGTGATGGCAGAGAACCAATCATACGGTTGTTGGGGATTGTCTCCTTTCTCAGATGGTCCGGACTCTTGGGAACGGTGCTTACTGCCCTCTCAGTGGCCTGTTCATGTTCTTGTGTTGACCGGAAGAGTATTACCTGGCTCGCTGGGAAAGTACTTGGTACACAGGGATCTGTGAGATAAGGCTTTTCAGTTCCTAAAGGAGTCTGTGTTAGATTGGGATCAAACATGGGCACGGGTGATTTCACAGGGTGCTCTGTGGTGAGTTCCATGAGGTGGATGTATCCAATGACTGTAATAGTCCATGGAGAGAGAACTCTTCCAGTGAGGTGCCCGAGAAGAGCTCCGTGAGGGTGGGGGTTCTTCCGAGCCTTTGCGGGCCCTTGAGATTTCAGGAGGTGGAGACTGAAGGTCGTCTGGGAGACAGCATGGCGGCTCTAGGAAAGTACAGGAGCCCATAGCTGAGAACGGCGAGATGACACATCTGTTGGAACCGTTGGCTGTGTGAGAGAAAGTGCTTATTTTTTTAAAGAAGGTGAGGTGGGAAGAGGGTGAAATTTGGGTGTTCCCACGGATGACACGTGTAGGAGGTAGTAATTACACCTTCTAAGGTTATCCCTCGCTATGCCTCCTGCCCACGTGACCTCCTCCTGCTGTCCCTTAGCAGCAGCACTGAGGAGGGACCCGGAGTGCTTGTAAGGAGACTTGGAACTCACCTGTTAGTTAGAAACCCACGGGAGTCTGTCGGGCAAATTCAAAGGGGGCCTCTGCCCTTGTGAAAACTCCTTCTAGCCAAAGAAACTAGTTGGGAAGGGGCACAGCGGACATGTTAGAACCCAGGCTTTGCCATTTCGTGTGGGATTGCAAGCAAGTTACCTCATTCTTCTGAACTCCCATTTCCTTCACTGAAAAGAGAGAGGGAGATGCTTACCACAGCTGGCTGGGGTGAAATGCAAAGATAAAATAAGAGCTGTACAGTAACAGTCACTTATTCTCAAGGATGAAAGACCCCACAGGTAAGTAAATGGGAAAGAAGGTGCATGCTGATTTTGTATCGCTTTTGTATCAACCTTAAATCTATTCAATACAAATTATTTGTACTTAGTTATCCTTGGTTGAAGCTCAGTTAATAATACCTTTTTGTAAGGGAACTCAAATTTCTTTAAAAAGTGGATGAATTGGACATTTAAATTTAGTGGCATCGCAATATGATATTCAATAGCAAAATTGTCTTTCACGCATGTCTTAAATTTACCACAATACTGAAAATAATCCGTGTTTTAAATGTGGCTTTTTATGAAATGGGGTCAAGGAACTTGGCAACCTCTCTAGCCCCAGATCTAAATGAGCACCGACTATGTCCCGGGACCTGTGGTGGGATTTGCAGGGAGGTTGCTGAAGCAGCAGAGGCAGGAAAAGATTTGGAGAGAGCACACAGTTTGGATAAAAGGATTAAAAGTGAACCATGGGTGCAAGAAAAGAACCAGAGAAAGGGCATCGTTCTGGAGACAGAAGTTTTTCTTCTGATCTAAGTAGAAGTGCTCTCCCCATAGCCTTCCAGATCCCTGAGGGCATTCACCGTAGGGTCAGGTGTCCTGGAAGGGTGTCAGGCGGGGACAGGGCCATGGTCTGAATGTGTGTCCCTGCCCCCGGTCTGCCAGCTTCCTTTGTTGAAGCCTAAGGCCCAGTGTGATGGTACCTGAGGTGGGGCCTTTGGGAGTTGATACCGTCAGGAGGGACAGTCCCTGTGACTGGGATGCCTGCCTTGTGCAAGAGACCCCAGGGAGCTCGCTCCTCCGTTCTGCCTTGTAGACAGGGAGAAGATGACCCTCTGTGAGGGAGTAGGCCCTCACCAGACAGCACCTCTGGTGGCACCTTGGCTGTGGATCCCCCAGCCTCCAGAACGGTTGTGTTTATTGTGTATAAGCTGCCGGGTCTGTCGTCTATCGGTCTGTCATGTTCTGTTAATCAAGCCTGCACAATCTAGGACGCAGGCCTAGCGCCAGGCACCAGTGGAGTGAGGCCCGGGGAGCTTTCCTCCCTCTGTCAAGATACTGGCAGCCATCCTCCCCATTCTGCGGGGGAAGCTGAGTCCCAGAGAGGATAGTGACCAGTGACCTGCCCGAGAGGAGTGGGGCCTCTGGAGCAGTGTGCTCTCCTGTTCCCAAGCTGACGCTGGCCCTGAGAGCTCACGGTGTGGGGAGAGGCCGCCGGACAGCAGCCCCTCGGACCAGCTCTTCTCAGGGCCCGTGAATGGCTGCATATACTTGAATCGTGCTGGCTGCTTCCTGTCCAACTAGGTGAGAATTTGCCCACAAGTCGTATCTTATTGGGAAGATACCCATTACCTAGTGAGGGTTTTCAGTTAATGGATTAGAACGTTGGGAGAGTCACTCGAAAAGACTCCCCAAATATTAAAATGTCTGATTGAAAGCTTTGGAATAGTTAGAGGGTTTTTACTTATTTACACTATTTCCTTCATTGTGAGATGCCAATGAGTAAAAGAAACTGCCGAGTCATAAAAGTTAACACCAAGTGATACCTGTAAATTTAATAAAATTTTTTTCAGAAAAAAAAATTTGTTCATAAAACCTTTTTTTTTAAGATTTTATTTGTTAATTTTTTTTTTAAGTCCCTCTTTTTTTTTTTTAATTTATTTATTTGTCAGAGAGAGAGGGAGAGAGAGAGAGCGAGCACAGGCAGACAGAGTGGCAGGCAGAGGCAGAGGGAGAAGCAGGCTCCCGGCGGAGCAAGGAGCCCGATGTGGGACTCGATCCCAGGATGCTGGGATCATGACCTGAGCCGAAGGCAGCTGCTTAACCAACTGAGCCACCCAGGCGTCCCTTTATTTGTTAATTTGAGAGAGAGTGTGCACGGGGGAAGGGAAAAGGGGAGGAAGAAGGACACACTGACTCCTCCCTGAGCATGGGGCCTGATGTGGGGCTCGACCCCAGGACCCTGAGATCACAATCTGAGCTGAAATCAAGAGTCGGCCGCTTACCCACTGCACCGCTGCGGTGTCCCCTGTTCATAAAACTTTTTTAAAAAACTAACAGTGAGGGGTGCCTGGGTGGCTCAGTAGGTTGAGCCTCTGCCTTCAGCTCCGTCATGATCCCAGTGTCCTGGGATCGAGTCCCACATCGAGCTCTCTGCTCGGCAGGGAGCCTGCTTCTTCCTTCTCTCTCTGCCCGCCTCTCTGCCTACTTGTGGTCTCTCTCTCTCTGTCAAATAAATGAATAAAAATCTTTTTTAAAAAGAATAAAGCACACAGTACTTTCACAACCCCTTCAAAACAGAGAAAACTAATTTCCTCTTGTTAAAAAAAAAAACTAACAGTGACATCTATTTATGTAGACAGCTACATAACATTTATCTTTATTAGCATCACAGTAAAGCTTTTGAGTCTAAGCTTCTCCAAGACACTGAAGAAAATTCCAAACCATTTTGGCCACAGGTAGGTATGCAGCATCTTGGCCATGGACTGCTTCTTCCAACCACTTGGGATTCTTCCTCTGCACGTGCCCACTCTGCTCGAGGCATTCCGCGTGTTGCTGTGGAAACAATGAAAAGAGCACCTCATTCTTGGGGTGCCTGGGTGGCTCAGTGGGTTAAAGCCTCTGCCTTCAGCTCAGGTTATGATCCCAGGGTCCTGGGATCGAGCCCCGCAACGGGCTCTCTGCTCCGCGGGTTGGGCTTTGGGAGGTAGTGAGGAGTAGAGGAGATCATGGGTGGAGCCCTCATGAATGGGATTAGTGTCCTAATAAGAGTCAGAAGAGAGCTTTCTTCTCTCTGCTGTCTGCTACATGAGGATACAACAGGAAGTTGGCAGTCTGCAGCCCAGAAGAGGGTCTCACCAGAATCTGAACATGCTGGCACTCTGGTCCCAAACTTCCAGCCTCCAGAACTATAAGAAAGGTCTGTCTGTAAGCCACCTAATGAATGGTCCTTTGCTACAGCAGCCTGAATTAAGACACAGTGTGACCTGTCAAGTTATCTAATGTCCTCTAAAACTCAGCATGGTTCTCTAGGATTGGTGAAAGTACATATTGTTCACATGGTCTACAGGGGGGACTCAGAAGGACTTATCCCCGCATAATAGGTGTTGGTTATGTGAGATGGCGGTGTAGCAGAAATAAAGTCTGCTTTCCTTGATATTCTCATGTTTCCACAGTCACAAAACTCAAAAGACGACGACAGAATGGGAGAAGATATTTGCAAATGTCTTCTTAGATAAAGGGCTAGTATCCAAAATCTATAAAGAACCTCTCAAACTCAACACCCAAAGAAAAATAATGCAGTCAAGAAATGGGCAGAAGACATGAATAGACATTTCTGCAAAGAAGACATACAAATGGCCAATAGATGAAAAAATGTTCAACATCACTGGGCATCAGGGAAATACAAATCAAAACCACAGTGAGATACCACCTCACACCAGTCAGAATGGCTAAAATTAACAAGAAACGACAGATGCTGGCGAGGATACAGAGGAAGGGGAACCCTCCTACACTGTTGGTGGGAACACAAGCTGGGGCAGCCACTCTGGAAAAAAGTATGAAAGTACCTCAGAAAGTTAAAAATAGAGCTACCCTATGACCCAGCAGTTACACTATAGGTATCTACCCCAAAGATACAAACGTAGTGATCCGAAGGGGCACGTGCACCCGAATGTTTATAGCAGCAATGTCCACAATAGCCAAACTATGGAGAGAGCCCAGATGTCCATCAACAGATGAATGGATAAAGAAGATGTGGTATAAATATACAATGGAATACTATGCAGCCATCAAAAATGAAATCTTACCATTTGCAATGACATGGATGGGAATAAAGGGTATTATACTAAGTGAAATAAGTCAATCAGAGAGAGACGATTATCATATGATCTCATATGTGGAATTTAACAAACAAAACAGATCATAGAGGAAGAGAGGAAAAAAATAAGGCAAAATCAGAGAGGGAGACATACCATAATAGACTCGTAACCATAGGAAACAAACTGAAGGTTGCTGGAGGGGCGAGGAGTGGGGAGATGGTGTAACCGGGGGATGGACATTAAGGAGGGCACGTGATGTGATAAGCACTGGGTGTCATTTAAGACTGTTGAATCACTGGCCTCTACTTCTGAAACTAATAATACATTATATGCTAATTAATTAAATTTAAAATTTTTTTAAATCTCATGTTTCCAATAGGGATGCCAGAGCAGCTCATCTGAATTATAAAACCACCAAAACCCGACAGCCATAATGACCAGCACCCAAGGACTCTCCCCAGAATCCCTCAATGCTCCCAGCCTGCTGGGACCTGACGTGGTTCACTGCTGGGCTCAGGGACGGGGAGAGTCTGTAATGAATCAGCATGTGGGAAAGAGCGAGGAAGAGCAGACTAAGGGTCACTAGGTTCCTGCCTTAGGGCCACCTTTGGATGATAGCTTCACAGAGAATAAAATGCTAATTCTTCCCAATGACCTATAGGCCCTCCCTGAGCTGGCCCCGCACCTCCTTGAATCTCTCCCCCTACCCCCCAACAACACATTCAGCCACCCTCGAGTCTTTGCTGGCTCTCCGGTGGCTCCCCTCCCATCTTGAGGTCTTTGTCCTTGCTGCTCATCCCCAGATAGTCATTTTCATGACTAGTTCCTGTTCTTAAATGCCACCTCCCCAAAGAGGCCTTCTCTAACTACCAGATCTAAAAATCACACACGCCCCCGCCCACTTCCCCTAGATACACACACTCCATTCTCTTACTTGGCTTTATTTTGCTTTGTAACATTTTCATTATATTAAATATTTGTCTCCCTTCTGGAAAGCAAACACTTCTTCTCTGGCCGGGCACCTAGGAGAGTCTCACAGGTTTGAATAAACGAACTTGTGAACAAAGGAACCTGAGATGATTAGTGTAGATGTCGCCCACACTCTCCCGTGGGGGGACTGGAAACTTGTCTCACACCAGAAGGACACTGTGTTGTTAATAGCCCTCAGGTTATCAATACGACATCTTAATCATCTCAGAAAAGCGGGCCAGGTATATTTTGGAAAGGAGCATATGACAGTGAACACTCAAATCCCACCAATGTTAAGAATTAATGAGCTGTCTGGTCCCTTATGAACTTAAAGTATAAATTCTGCTGCTCTGTGCCATTCAGATTTAGAACAGAAGACTACAATAATTGTGAAGGTGAAGGACAGCATTGGGAACTATTTTTAGAGTCCTGCAACAAAGGAGGTTTTTTTGTTGGTTTTTTTTTAAAGCACTCAGTGGAGCATGATTTGATTTTATGAACATTCTTATCTGCTTTTTGAATTCTAGCTTGGGAATTATGATCGTCCCAATTTTCCTAGTTATTAGAATTCACAAACACTTATTGCCTGAAGAGAAGGGAATGCAGGGATGGTAGGTTTGTGCAGTGAAGAAATTAAAGAAATCCAGAGGTCACACTATTGTTAATTGTCTTTGAGCTTCTTACCACTTCCCGGGTTAGGCATAGCTGGGCAGTGGGGGGCACCCACGGGCAAAGCGGGGCAGTGGTCTGCCGAAGAGTTTTATAGGCACGACTTCAGATGTTATAACAATGATCCTTCATTCGCTGCTCCTAGAAACAACTTTTTGGACACAGAGTCAAGACAGAAAACACTCGGCATCAGCCCGGCGGGACCAGGGAAGGTCTGATGGGACGAGTTCTGGGGTGGCGAGGAAGGGCAGCAGCGGCAAGGCCCAGAGAAGGCCAAAGAGCTACAGAGAGAGGCAGGTGATAAAT
Source organism: Mellivora capensis (assembly GCA_004024625.1). Lineage (NCBI taxonomy): Eukaryota > Metazoa > Chordata > Mammalia > Carnivora > Mustelidae > Mellivora > Mellivora capensis. The sequence continues at coordinate 54,730 of PISX010003582.1, forward strand.
ACCATGAAAGTCAAGTTGGAGAAACAGAATTAAGAGCACGGGGGAGGGAAAGAGCTTTTACAGTGGGGACACTGGAAATCCTGGCCTTACTTCTCCCCCTCCTCCAGCAGACGGATGAAAATCAAACTAAAACCGATCAACTTCCTCTATTTCCTTCCCTGTCTTCAATCCTTTCTCAAACCAAGGCCCAGACAGACCACTGCATGGAAATATCACTCCACTTGTGCAAGACCAAGCACACCACTGCAATGGTGGTTGTGGTTTTAAAGAAGGGTGAAAACCTAAAAGTCCAACTGAGTGGATTGAGGGACCTCCAGAATGATGAAAACATTTTATGATGTGAGAAAACAATCATGGAAATATTATTAAATGAAAAAACTGGGTTACAAAAACAAGTTATCCATCAGTTTATACCACATTTCCTTCCAGTTTGTTAAAATGCGGTCATCTGCATATGGAAAAAGACAGGAAGGAAACATCAAAATGTCAACAGCAATTATATCTCCGTGGGAGGATTACAGGCGATATTTATGGTCCCCTTTGTGTTTCTCTAACTCTTCCGAAGGTTCCGCAGTAAACACTCATTATTGGTATAATGGGGGAGTCATTCCATTTTTTGAAGAAAATCAGTCCACCAGCAAGTGCTTCAGCCTGTCTGAAAGAAATACCTTTGCAACAATGGGAGAAAAACGCTTCCCTCTTGGAGATACTTGTTTTCTAAACCATGGTTTTCTAGAAGAAGAACATGTTTATTTTAAAGGTTTTTTTATTGAAGTGGTCTCTGCACCCAACGTGGGGCTTGAACTCAATGACCCTGAGATCAAGAGCCACGCACACTTCCAACTGAGTCAGGCACCCCAAACATTTCTGTTTTAGAGGGCAGCAAGCAGCTATGAGATCTCGCACAAGTCATTAAATCCTTTTCAAATGAATTGCCAGCCCTTCGTGCTGTCCACACAGACGTCCACACTCTGTCACTTGGACCCGGCGCTGCTTTCCTGTTTACCTCACAATATTAATTTTGGGTCCCCAAACCCTACATTCCATGGAAAGTTAGGTAGGGCTGTTCTAGTCTCACAGAAATACAGTCAAGCCTCCTCCTCCTCTTACTAGAAGGCCAGAGAAGAGGCTGCTTGGGAGAGAGAAATCTCTGCAAGGAGAGAACTGTGGGAGAGGAGCCGTGAGTCATTCAGTGAGTCACTGAGAAAAATGGCAGAGGCGGCAGGAAACATTCTCAGCCCGGAGCCCACCAAGGTCTGCTGCAGGAATGGAAGCTCAGCCTTTACCCAAACACAGTGTGGGCTTCACAGCACAATATTTTGACTGTTCTGCCATCTGGCAGTCTTGGTGTGCCGCCAGACTGGCTCTGAATCTCTCTTCCACGAGAGATTCTTGGCCATCTAGATACAGAGAAGGGGCGAGAGTTTGTCCCAGGTCGTCTTGGCCAGCAGTCAGGGTCAGAACTAGGCCCACTAGTTACCCTGCCACTGCGCGACATGAGCACCCTCAAACCCCCCCGAGGTCATTGAGAGACTAGTCAGAATTTGAGTCCCTAAAGCTCCTCTCCCAGTAGCGTTGTAAACTGGTTCCTTAGGGTGGGATGAAAGACTTTGTCCAGTGCTAGGAAAACCAAAGGCAGAAGTGAATGAGGTCATGATCTCAGGGTCCTGGGATAAGGCCAGTGCTCAGCGGGGAGTCTGCTTCCTCTCTCCCCCTGCCCCACATGTGCACATGTGTGCTCTCTCTCTCTCTCAAATAAATCTTTTCTTAAAAATCCCACAGATGAGAATAAAAAGCAAACTCTTCACATGGGTCTGGGACTCCACATAATCTGGATAATCTGGCCCTGCCACCCTCTCTGGGGTCCCCCTGACTCCCCCGTATTCCAACCACATGGGGCTTCCTGAACAAAGCAAGCTCATTTCTGCCTTTGCCTTCGCCCTTCCTGTTTTCTCTCCTGGAACTCTCCCTCACCTCATTCATGGGGGTCTCATGGGCTAAAGTTACAATATAAAATGCAGGACACCCAGTTAAATGTGAACTCCAGATAAATGATGCATAATTTTTTAGTACCTATATGTCCCAAATATTGCATTGGACACACTTAGGCTGAAAAACTTGTCATCGCTTCTCCTGATAAGGAAAATCTGTGTTTTCCCAGCAGGGGAATCCCAGTCCTGGCCCCAGAGCCATTCCAGGCTTTCCCCTAGCCCCACCCGCCACAGCTACAAGAGCGGCACAGATACCCCCTTTGTTTGTGCTCAGGGCTCAGACCTTGAGAGATTACACTCCTCTGGGCCCACCGGCATGAAATAAATCTCTGATCCTCCAAGGTCTCCGAGTGCTGCTTGGTTTTTTGGCCAGGATCCAGCCCGCATTCCGTAAGACTCCCAAACTCAAATTTAATTGGGTGTCCTGTATTTTTATTTGCTAAATCTGGAAACCCGACCTCGGAAGCCTGACCAGCCTCCTCATCTAAACACCCCCACCCCGTGAAGCTGCCTCGCTGCTCTCTTACCTCCGCGCCCTGTTTTGTCTTTCCAAAGCACTTAGCACCACATGAAATTATGCGTTGTTAGCCTCACCCCACTAGCTGGAGAGAAAGTTCCATTGTTCCAGGTAGAGAGAGGCCTTCTGTATCTCGTTCGTGACTCTCTCCGCTAGCAAATACCATTTTCTTCAAATGAATAAATGAAAGCATACGTGAGTGAGTTTTATGTGAAAATTTTTTCCTTCAATCTTTTACTTGAAGGAAAAAGCAGATAACTTCCAGCACAGAGTTTTGAGTTCAAGGTTTTCTGCTCTTTGCTTCCTTAGCTCCCATGGCCGCCTCCATCTGCCCCTGGAGCCCTGGCTAATAGCTGTCTTGGTCTCTGAAAATGCCTGTCTTGCTCTCACCCTGACCCTCCTGCACATCCGCACCACGCCCTGCCCCCTGAGTGGGCCACACCCTCTCACTTGACTTCCCTGACAGCAGGAATCGCGCAGAGACCCATGATTGTGCTTTACGCCTTCAAAACGCTTATGCTCCTGGGCAGATAAGTGTTTGTCCATTCTCCTGATGTGAATGAACTGATCAGCTCCTTCCCTGGGAGCAGGTTTTGGTTTAGAGAAATGAAAAAGGAGAGAAGCTCCGGGGAGAGATTGTATACAGGACACCTGGACAGAAGGCAGGGACTCAGAATAAATGAGATCAGGAGTGACCTTCCATTGTTCAAGGCCAGCGCCTTCTGTCTGCACTAACACCTCCCAGCGCTGGCCTATCCGCTGCCCGGCTCTCCTGCCCTTCCACCGTCCTCCCCTCGAGAGACCAAGGGTTTCAGGCCTCCTACATATTGTTGATTAGCCCAGTGCAAAGCCACCTCTATGAGCGAGCTTAGATGGGCATCTCCTGACTGCCCTGGAAATCAGGGTTTGGAGAGAACAACGAGCCAAAGCCATCCCCAGGCCCGGCTCTGGACTCCGGTCCCCCCTGCACAGTGCCGGGCAGGGGGGCAGTGTCCTAACTGGACCAGCACGTCAGTCCCAAGTGAGGAAGCATTTTGGTGGTAGAAAGATGAGGCATACATCAGCCAAAGTGCTCATGTAGGGCCTCCTTATTGATTTTGGTTTTCTTTGTGCGCAAATCTGAATTTCTGTCTCCTATTTGGGTCAGAGCCATCGGAGGGACACATGACTTGCTTTAAAATGAGCCTCAAAACTCATTGTATAACAGCTCTCATGCCCACTAAATGGAAGGGTTTCTTGAGAGGAGAAGCATAGCATTTGTAATTGAGTCGATCTGGTTGAAGTGTCTTGGAGAAAATCCTTTCGATCCACCGAGACTCAGTTGTTTCCACCTGTAAAATGGGGTAGATTTTGTTTGAAAGAAAAGAAAGGGTAACAAAAGTAACCACCTCACCCGGACCTTCTTCCCCCAACAAACACCATCACCCCCCGACAGCCAGAGTATTTGACTTTGTCAGCAGATGGAGAACAACAGTCTCTTTCAATTCCCAAAAGACAGGACAAGAGTATGGAAGGAAAGAAATGCTTGTTTCCGAAATCACCCCATCACCAGAGCCCAGCGTTGAGGTTCTGAAAGCGAGCTTAAGTGAGCGCAGAGAACATATTTTAAGTCTCAAGAATACAAAATTTTCTAACTATTTCCTCTGGGATAGTGAGATAGTCTTAACACAAATTCAAAATCAGCAAAAAGAAAGTAACAAGAATCCATCCTGACTGCTGTCCTTCTCCAAGGACAAAGAGTTTCTCCAGATTTCTGATTCATCTTGGCAACATCTACAAATAAACCCGAATGACCCAGAGGCTAAATAGATGCAAAGAACTATGAGTGATTGTGTATGCCTAAAATGTTTCTTTATGACACAGAAACAGTGTTCCCATGGTCCTCCTAGCTAGAAGAACGGCCCATTGTAATTATATCTCACTTCTGAAGCAGTGGTAAAGAGCCCAGGGTTGGGGGAGAGGGTTCTCAAAGAATCAAGCCCCCCCCCCTTTTTAAGATTGTATTTATTTCTCGGAGAGAGAGAGCACAAGCAGGGGGAGTAGCAGGCAGAGGGATAAGCAGACTCTCTGTTGAGCAAGGAGTCCAATGTGGGACTCCATCCTAGGACCCTGGGATCACAACCTAGGCTGAAGGTAGATGTTTAACCATCTGAGCCATCCAGGCATTCAAGCAGGTGCTTTTTTAAGTAGGGGGACAAAGACCATGTTGCACAGACAAAACCACCAAGTGTCTCCTTTACAGCTGGGTCCATGACACGGAAGGAAGGTTTCTGCGTGTGCTTAAAAGAGATCTTTGGAATCAGAGAGACCTGCGTTCAAATCCCAGCTTACCAGCCATGTGGCCTTGGGCAAGCTTCTTGGCCTCTTTGAACCTGCCTTTGCTCATCTATAAAATGGGGATAATAATGGCACCTATCTCTTGAAGCTGCTGTGAGGTTTAAATGAGATAATGTTTGTAAAAGGGTTTTAGTAAAGAGCTTGGCATGTAATCAGGCCTAGTAAATGTTCAACATTATTAGTAGTTGTTGAAATTAGCCCTCAATTCCTAAGGCTGCCTTAATAAATCACCATAAATTTGGTGGCTGAAAACAACAGAAATGGGTACTTTCAGAGCTCTAGGGGCCAGAAGTCTGAAATCAAGTTTTCAGCGGGGGATTGGGGGGGGGCTCCCTCTGAAGGCTCTAGGGGAGAATCCTTCCCAGCCTCACCCAGCTTCCGCTGGCTGTCAGCTCTTCTTGGCTTGTGACCACAGCACTCCGCTCTCTGCCTCCGAGTTTACATGGCCTTCTCTTCTCCCTCTGACTCTGTCTCCTCCAAGAACACCTGTCATGGTAGGTACAGAGGGCCCACCTGGATCATGCAGAAAGATTTATCTTGAGATCCCTAACTTAACACATCTGCTGAGACCCTTTTTCCAAATAAGGCCCCATTCACAGGTTCTAGGGATGAAGATATGAGCATATTCATTGGGGACCACCATTCAACCCACTACAGTCATATTTATATCGTGACTTAGCAAGGAACCCAGTGCTGGCCTCAGACCCGTGCTGGGGCTTCCGGGGCCTGGCTGTGTCATGTGCCTCTGAGCACTGGCTCAGTCCCACCTGTAACCCTGAATGGCTGGTGGCTAACACCATTCAGCTCCCAGCGAACCTCTGTGCTTTGCCCTGGGTTCTCCAAACCAGAGGGAAGCACACCCAAAGCTGCTGACCTCTGTAGGGGGTGTTTCTGCTGACATCAGATACAGACACTGCCTTGAAGAGGGAGGGGGCTGAGAGCTGTGGAAGCTCCTGGACGGGGAGGAAAGATATCTTAGCTCTCCAGACCTTTGTTGTCCACAGGTTCTTGTTGTTCTTCTTGTTCCAGTATGTGGTTCTGGAGTTTCTTATGAATTGGGCAATATTCACAAACGGCTCGTGTTACTCCCAAATGTGTGTGCATGTAGTGCACATATAATATTCATGAAACGTGACATCAACCCTTTATGATATCATGGCATCCAGATTTTTTTAAAGATACTGTTCTTTTTCTAAAGATTTTATTTATTTTTGAGAGAGAGATAGCAAGAGATAGCACACGAGCAGAGGGGAGAGAGAGAAGCAAGCTCCCCACTGAGCAGGGAGCTCGATGTGGGGCTCAATCCCAGAATGCGGGGGCCATGACCCGAACCGAAGGCAGGCGCTTAACCGACTGTGCCACCCGGGCGCCCCTTTAATGCTCATTTAAAGGTGTCATAGCAGAATACCTTAGATGATCTTCTCATTAGAGACAAGATGGCATCAGGGAACATAGCAGTTCTGGTCTCAGGCTGAGCGAAGGGCACACGGACTAAGCCCTCATGTGAGTTCTCTCTTTCCAGGATAACCGCCCCAACCCGCCCAACTCCGGGCAGGAGGACCACGACAAGGACAGAATCGGCGACACCCGTGATGATGACAATGACAAAATCCCAGACGACAGGGTAAGGATGTGGCCCAGTCCACAAGTGTGCAATAATCACAAAATCGTCATTTTTTAAATTTTTGTGAACTTTCAGTCATATAAAACCCACAGATTTCACGGTTTTCCCCAGACTTGCTGCTCTGAAGATATATTTGCCCAGGTGCAAGGAGGGAGCAAATTTTATTTAAATATCAGATGTAGGCTGTGTGGACCTCCATGTGTCCTCTCGCCCCTGGCCCTGCAAATGGTAACAGCTGGTCTGACTCTGTGTTTCAGGGTCTTCATCTACACCAGGGGGACATCTACATTTAATGAAGGTTTTCTTGATTTAGAATCTCTCTGTCCTGGGGCACCCAGCTCTTGGTTTTGGCTCAGGTCCTGATCTCAGGGTGGAGTCTGCTTGAGATACTCTCTCCCTCCCCTTCTGCCCCACCCCATCCCACTTGCTCTCTCTCAATGAAAAAAAGCCACTGGGTGGCTCAGTTGTTAAGCCTCTGCCTTCAGCTCAGGTCATAATCCCAGGGTCCTGGATCGAGCCCCACATTGGGCTCCCTGCTCAGTGATGAGTCTGCCTCTCCTTCTCCCTCTGACCCTCTTCCCTCTCATGCTCTCTCTTTCTCAAATAAATAAAATCTTTAGAAAAAAAAGAAAAAGAATCTCTCTATCCCTCGGCAAGATGACCCTTAGACCATCTAGGAAGAGGGTTAACACTGCTGGTATTCTGGGGTCCTTGAAGGAAATTCACAGGAATGCAGGCAATAGATCATGATTTGCTGTGTGGAATGCCATCTCCAAACTAGAGGCCTTGGGCCATCAGTGTTTGATAGGAGCATTTTCAGAGGTCTGCCCTCACTCAAAAAAACACAGCTCCCTTATTTGTCTCTGCACCCACCATCACTTAGGTCCTAAATCTATAAACGAATAGTCCAGACACAAAAAGGCAAACAAGTACAGCTTCTAGCTATCCATTCTGCTTTTTTCTCCCTTAGAACATTCCTAAACCACCTCTTGCTCACTGCTTCATAATCCTTTGCCTTTGTTTCTGACCAGGAGTTGTAGGAAAAATCTAAGTATGATGGCAAGAAAGTTTAAGACCTGTCCTAGCTAGGGGATCCCAATGTCTTATCTAATTCCAAGGCTCACATGTGTCTCCTGTGATATGTAATATCAGCATGGGGCACAGAGCTTGACCTTCTAGCCCAGGGGCTCACTGTGCAGGGCTTTCCTAACCCTGCTCTCCTGACCTTGCCCAGAGGGACACCCTTTTTTTTTTTTTTAATTCATCCACCAGCAGTGCACCTTTCCTAAATTGCCTAAGATCGTTTGCATAGGTTTGAGGTGACCCATCTTGCATCAAGAGTCCACAGTCGTCCTTTTCTTCCTCTTCTACAAATCAAGGGGTGCCGGAGGACTGGCAATTGATCCAGATGAGTGAAACAAGGTAATGGATCCCAGGCTGTGTATATTACAAACAAGCGTATCACCTGCCCAGATGAATTACCTTTTAAAGCCTGGGCTTGCACAACAAATAGACAATAGCCAGAGCAGAACACCTAAACAAATTATGCTTGAGCCTTTCCAAGCTGGAGGCTGCCCCAGCCAAGTTAGAGACCAATATGCAAACCAGCCGGCTGTTCCTGTGGCTCCCTGCCAGTCCCCCGAGGTCCAGCAAAAAGCTCTGGAGAATGTTCCCTCGGTTCCTGTCCTGAAAAATCTCTCCAGGCCCTCAGGTTCCACCTGCTGGCTCACTCTCTCAGTCTCTACAGGTGGTTCTCAGGTGGGGCAATTTTGCCTCCTTAAGGGACACTTCTGGCTGTCTCAACCTGGGGAAGGGGCTCTACTGGCATCAGATGGTTAGAATCCGGAGATGTTGCTAACCTTCCCACAATGCACAGGATAGTCCCCCAACCCCCAATTAAAGAATGATCTGGTCCAGGGATGCCTGGGTGGGTCAGTCGGTTAAGCGGCTCCCTTCGGCTCAGGTCAGGATCCCAGGGTCCTGGGATTGAGCCCCGAATCGGTCTCCTTGCTCGGCAGAAAGCCTGCTTTTCTCTCTCTCCCTCTGCCTGCCACTCTGCCTGCTTGTGCTTTCCTTCACTATCTCTCTCTCCCTCTCTCTCTCTCTCTGTGTCAAATAAATAAGTAAAATCTTAAAAAAAAAAAAAAAAGAAAAGAAAAGAAAAAGAATGATCTGGTCCAAAATGCCAATTGCCCCGAGGCTGAGAAAGTCACAGTGTACACCCTTCACTAGGATACTTTTACTTGCACTTGGTTCTTACCATCTTATTGACCCCAATGAATGATGTTTGGCCACCCTTGGCCCCAAGCCTATTCTTACCTTGAATGTAAACGCCGTGTTTCTCTTTGTTCTGGGTCCTGCAGCCACTGAACAGAGACAAGGCTGTCCTCCCCTCACCAGATTCTTATTCTTTCAAACACTGTCTGGGGCTCTGTGATGACGTCAGACCATTCTACCATCTTCCACCCCTAAAAGTCAAGCAAAGCTATGCAGGACCAACCATTAAAGTTAATGCAGTCTTGGGGTGCCTGGGTGGCTCAGGTGTTAAGTGTCTGCCTTCGGCTCAGGTCATGATCCCTGGGGTCCTGGGATGGAGCCCTGCAAGGAGCCGGGCTCCCTGCTCAGCGGAAAGCTTGCTTCTCCCTCTCCCACTCCCCCTGCTTGTGTTCCCTCCCTCTCTGGGTCTCTCTCTGGCAAATAAAATAAAATCTTTTAAAAAATGCTAATGCAGGCTTGCTTTTTAAGTGGTGTGAGTTTTAGGTTTTTAGTTCTGTTTTGTGAAGTTATGCTATATAACCAGGAAAAGCAATCGCATGCTAAGCCTCCAATCTCTGCTCTGGCTTTTTCACAAACAAAGGACTAATGTGTATCCAACACTGTTAACTACTTTTGTTTGTGTTGTGACTTATCTCCTTTCTTGGATTTTTTTTTTCCTGTCTCAACCCTGTCTACTCCTTTTTACCCCATAAATTATGAAGCCTGATTTTAATTTTTCAGAAATATCCTTTAGTTTCTCAACACCTATACTTCTTTATTTTTTGGAAGTGAGTACAGTTTATTAAAAATATAGAGAAGTGTAGATAAGGACAGAACTTCAGGGAGACTCAGAAAGGAAGGAGAGTGAGTCTTCTCAACACCTACACTTCTTAAAAAAAAAAAAAAACCTACACTTCTTTAAATGGTTTTTTTTTATATTTTATTTTTTTTATTTCTTTTCAGCGTAACAGAGTTCATAGTTTCACTTCTTTAAACAAAACATTTCACCATGTAGAAGGCAGAAAAATGTCTGCCTAGCCTCCAAAGATGGACGCACCCTAATCCCCAGAACTTATAAATACGTCACCTTACGTGGCAAAGGGGACCCTGCAGATGTTAAATTAAATTCAGAGGAGAGTCATCCTGAACCATCTGGGTGAGTTCAACCCAATCAAGGCTTTCCATAAAGGGTGAGGACATTTCCCAGCTGTAGTCAGGGAGGCAGAAGTGACGGGAGAACAGTCCATGCAGTGTTGCTGGTTTTCAAGATGGAGGACGGGAGCCATGAGCCAACGAATGTGCTCAGCCTTCAGAAACCAGAATATGCAAGGAAGTAGATTCCCCTAAGTGCCCCCAGGGAAGAATGCAATCTTACTGACACCTTGGTTGAGCCCAGTGGGACCTGTATCAGACCTCTGATCTCCAGAACTGATAAAAAGTTGTTCTTCGGAAGCCACCAAGTTTGTGGTAATTGGTTAAGGCAAAAATAGGAAACTAATGCAACCCCACGTTCTCCATCCCTTATATTCATTAATGTCTTTTCCTCCATAAAACTATTACTTTTTTTTTTTTTTAAGATTTTATTTATTTGACAGAGAGAGGGCCCACGAGCACAAGCAGGGGGAGTGGCAAGCAGGAGAGAGGGAAAAACAAGCTCCCAGCTGAGCGGGGAGCCTTATGTGGGGCTCCGTCCCAGGACCCCACGATCATGATCTGAGCCAAAGGCAGACTCAACTGACAGAACCATCCAGGTGACCTCTCTCCACCCTCCATAAAACTATACTTGACTTCTAGGGACACCTGGCTGTCTCCATCAGTAAAGCATGCAACTCTTGATGTTGGGGTTGTAAGTTCAAGTCCAATGTTGGAGATTACTTAAAAATAACATCTTTTTAAAAAAAAAAAACAACTATTCTTGACTTCTAAGATACATTTTCTTATCTTAAACTATTCTCCTTATTTCCCATGTCTCCCATTAGCAAAGATTATTGTTCAGACATCCCTTCTGGACGTCTCTAGGAGCCATGAAGTTGCAAACATTTTAGTTTGTTTGGATGCAGCCTGATCTCTTACAGATCTTACTTTGCAAATAAGAACAGGACACCTCTGAGAGGGCAAGAGGCTTGTCAAGTTCATGGAGTTACCAGAAAGCAGACGGGTACCACAGCCCATTCCTATACTCATTTCCTTCCTCTTGAAAAAAGAAAGGACTGTCCCGCTGATTCAAGAAAAGCCTATTTGCTTTTTCCATTTTGGGGGGATCTGATAGTTGATGTTGTATAGACTCTTCAGAAGTCCTATAGAAAGAATCAAGTTCTAATCCAGAGTTTACCGTTTTCATGTAATATGCATGGGCATGAAACAAGAAATGCCAGTAGAGATGATCTGCCCATGTCCTTTGGCCCTTCACCTGTTGTGTGGCTGCTTTAGACCATATATGGACTTGGCTGAGTACATTGTGTGGGATCCTTCGGGAATCGAGCAGGTGAATGCTGAGACAGAGCCTGCTGGTTTCTACCCATTTTCCCTTTCTTCCTCATTAACAGAGCTCATTTTATTCAGATAAACAAGCATTGAACTAAAACTATTTGATTTCTTAATCAAACTAAAACTATTTGATTCCTTTGAAGCTGAGTGTGGCCAGGGGACAGAGTTCTGACTAATGGGGATGGAACAGAAGTCTACAAAGGGACTTTCAGAAAAGCTCCCACATGCATTTCCTATTTATTTGAGAGAGAGAGAAAGAGCACACAGGGGAAGAACAGAGGGAGAGGGAAAAGCAGACCCCCTGCTAAGCACGGAACCAGACACAGGCCTTGATCCCATGACCCTGAGATCATGATCCTGAGATCATGACCTAAACCGAAACCAAGAGTTGATTGCTCAACCAACTGAGCCACCCAGAAATCCACCCCTGCATTTTCTCGTTATCTTCCCTCTTCTTCCCGCCTACAGTGCAGAGGCAATACCTGAGGTGCAGCAGCCATCTTGTGACCATGAGGTCCAGAGGCATCTACCAAAGGTGGCCAAGAAGAAAGCAAGAGCCTGAGCCTCTGATCATGTGATGTCATCTCACTAACCCTGGACAGCTTCTGGTTTTCTTGAGAATGTAAGAAAAATAATAAACTGCCATCTGGTCAAGTTCTAGTAGCCAACACTGTTCCATGCACGTAAATATCTTCCTGACTAAAATCATGGCTCAATATTTATTTCTGAGTACCATGGAATCTTGCTCTATGAGTATTGTCTTGACTCTCTCTATGAAAGGCAATAACTGGGAAGAGTATACATTTATGAAAACAGCCCAGCACCAGCGCCAAGTCACCCAAGTCAGTGGTTTTCGAAGTACAATCTCTGCCATTAGCAAATCCCGCAATCCTACTAGACGTGCCCATCCTCAGACCCCACCCCAGCCTTACTAAACCAGAGGATCTGGGGGTGAGGTTCAGCAGTCTGTATTTTAGCAAGGCTTCCTGGTGATCCTCACGTACACCAAAAGCTGAGAACCACTGACAAGTTAAAGGCATCAACCTCAGTGAACTCAAACCCAACACAGGGGAAACTCTTTGGATGAAGTAATTGAGTCTGAATAAGAAGACCCATGCCAACGGCTAACAGAGCACCGGCTCCCGGGGACGCGATGTCTTGCCATGCCGTGACAACTCAAACGGAAAGAGAAGTAAAACTAATAGTCACTAAGAGGAGCCGCCACCAGTTAGTGTGATTCACGGTGGTTTGTCTCAGTGTCTCAAGGGGCCAGAGTGGAAATTTTCACGGCAGGCTTTCGGTCTCACTCTTCTCGATTAGTCACATACTGTTCCCTTGCCTCCAGCTCCACTCACAGGACAACCAAATCACAGGTGGAGACAGGATTTATATAAAGCTCAGAAAATTAAGAATGTGTATATGTGCTCACTACACACACACACAAAAGGGTAATTATGGGAGGTAATGGAGGCACTAACCCCACCGTGCCTAAAAATGTTGCAGTGTAGACATGGATCAAATCATCACCTTGTACACCTTAAATGCACACAACTATCTCAGTAAAGCTGGAAACGTGCAGAATGTGTACATGTGTATAAGAGCCGGGGGTGAGGCGAGGGTGTATTAGAAGTGACCAGTGTCTCTGGACCCATTAGGAGGATGCTTCAGAGGCTAAGACAAGATCCCTCTCCACCTGAGGTCTCTGCACCCTCTTGATGCCAACGCCACCCCAAGGTCTATTAAATAAGCAATTACTGATGACTCTCAATTTTCCAAAGTCTCATATATCGTTTAATCTTCACCAGCATCCCTAAGAGCCCGGGATGCATAGTGGACATTTGCTGGATTCTTGGATACAGAAGGGGCCAGACTCTCCTGCCCCACTCTGCTGGTGCAGTGGAAGGATGCAGAAGCCATTGACAGTGACCCACAGCAACAGCCATGGTGCTGGGAGTTCAGCTCTGGCAGAATTATCCACTGTCGAGGAGAGGTCTCCTCTCCAAACCACTGACTTTGCATGGTATTTCCTGCTCCCAGGCCTCCCTCTATTGTGTGAGTTGGAATATATCCAATAAATTCCTCTTTTGTCTCAATAAGCCAGGATCATTTTCCGTTGCTTGCAACAGAGAGGTCTGACTACCGTAATATTGTTACCATCTTTTTTCAGATGAAGAAATTGAGAGACATGGAGGTTCATTTCTCAAACATATGGTGACCAGCCATTAAGATGAGCCCCAGGGATCTTTGCCTCTTAGGTGTTTACCCGCTGATATCGTCTCCTCCCTTGCTCGTCTGTGTCAAGCCTGGCAGAGGTGACAGTGTGTGACTTCCCAGTCTAGATCACAAAGAACATTGCAGCTTCTGCCTTGCTCTCTCAGATGGCTTACTCCGGGCAAAGCCAGCCACCATGCTGTGAGGATGTATTAGTCATGTCTTTTATTTTTGGGATTTCCATGCTTTGACATCTAGGACCTTAATGACCTGGAAGGACTGCCCCTCCAATGGCGAGACAGTTCCTAGAGGTAACAAACACCCTGTCTGTGAGCACACTTTTCAAATGCAAGCCATCCAGTCCAGGGCCCATGTCCACTTGCCCTAATCACTCCATAGCCAGGTACTAGACAACAAGCCCTTATGCCCTAGAGCCTGCTGAAATAATTCAAACTAGCCTATCCCTACTTTACCCATTCCTTCCTATGGAAACCACAATAAAGTCTCTTGCCTCCATCTTCTCCCAGCTGCCTCTGCTTCCAGACCTTTCCCAGTGCTTTCCTAAGGAGTAGATGTACCCTCCTCTTGTGATCTGGGAGTTTAACAAACCATCTTCTCATTGGCACTCATTCCTGATCTGTTGGCCTTGCCACATCAAAAGAACAATAAGACATCTATTTATTTGTGTGTTTATTTTCTCATTCACTCATTCATTCATTTATTTATTTTTGAGCAGGCTCCACGCTGGGCATGGAGCCCAACTCAGGGTCCAAATTCATGACCCTGAGATCAAGACCTGAGTTGAGATCAAGTCACACACCTAACCCACTGAACCATCCAGTCTTTTAATAAGGCCTTTATAGACCTATTAGGCCTTTATTTAAAACAGAGGACATTCAGGGTGTCCGCCTGGGTGGCTCAGTGGGTTAAAGCCTCTGCCTTCGGCTCAGGTCCTGATCCCGGGGTCCTGGGATCGAGCCCCGTATCGGGCTCTCTGCTCAGCGGGGAGCCTGCTTCTCTTCCTCTCTCTCTGCCTGCCTCTCTGCTGACCTGTGATCTCTGTCAAATAAATAAATAAAATCTTAAAAAAACAAAAACAGAGGACATTCAAACAGTCCTATGGGAAAGCCCAGGTAGGGAGGAACAGAAGCCTCCCAGCAGCCACCTGAGTAAGCCCCCGAGAGGCAGACCCACCAGCCCCAGTTAAGCCATAAGATGACTGCAGCCCCAGCCAATACCTGTTTACAATCTCATGAGAGAAGAAAAGTCTAAGCCATCCCCAGATTTGTAACACATGGAATCTGAGAGATGATACTACATTTAATGGTTTCTTCAGTCACTGCTTTATTTTTTACTTTTTTAAAAAAGATTTTATTTATTTGTTAGAAACAGAGAGATAAAGAGAGGGAACAAGCAGAGGGGAGAGGCAGAGGGAGAGGGAGAAGCAGGCTCCTGTCAAGCAAGGAGCCCGAGACAGGACTCGATCACAAGACCCTGGGATCACAACCTGAGCAGAAGGCAGACAGATGCCCAACCGACTGAGCCACCCAGGCATCCCAGTCATGAAGTTTTAAAGTAATTTGGTCCTCAGAAACAACCTGTTAGTGGAGGAACTGAGATATGAAATCAGGTCCACATAATTCTAAAGCCCAGGGGTTTCTTCATTTTCTCACCAGTGTGGTGGCATGAACTGTGTTAAAATGTTTGTGGCTTCTGACTCAAGCAG
This sequence comes from Mellivora capensis, assembly GCA_004024625.1. NCBI lineage: Eukaryota > Metazoa > Chordata > Mammalia > Carnivora > Mustelidae > Mellivora > Mellivora capensis. The sequence continues at coordinate 69,879 of PISX010003582.1, forward strand.
TGAGAAAAAGTTACCTCCTATGGCAAGAATTCAAGAGGCAGATGGGTTCCAGGGGTGATTAAGCAACTCGCCAAATCACCAAAGACCCAGGTAATTCTTTCTATTTCTCTATTCAACCAAGTTGAATAGAGATACGCCTGTCAGCGTATCTTTCTCATTTTCAGAAGACGGCCATGACACCCAAGACATTGCATGCAGACATCACAATATGAGTTTTCCCAGAAGTCTCTCAAATGACCTCTCCCACATTGGCTGGAACTATGACACATGCCCAAACCCAAATCAATCACTAGCGAGGATAATAGGCAAATGGGAGCACTGTGCCTGGCTCACACCAATCAGGTTTTTCGCCTGGAGCTGAGTCTTTGGAGCCCTGCCCTTAGCTACATGAGGCTCGGGGCCCCCTTGACCCCAGTCAGGGTTCGGGCACCAAGGAAGAGTTAGGGTGGTGGTTAATGGCTTAGGTACATTATCTTCTCTATGAGCCAACAAGAATCCAGCTGCACCAGTGCAAACGGAAAGCAAGATCCAGCGAAGGTATGTGGAAAATAAGAGGCAAAGCAAGTGCACTGAGGCCAGTTGAAGGGGTTGGGCAGAACGAATAACCTGAATGACGCTTCTCCTAGAACTACTGCTCACTCACCCCATTCTCCCTCCTGAGGATGGGTCATGTAACTGCTGGCACACCAGACTGCTCTCTCTCTCTGCCAGTTTGGGTCAGAGTGCATGACCCAACTGCCTCTGAAAGCCTCCCGTCCACTGGAACGGGAACAGGTTGTAGACATGTTGGTCAGCTGATTAGACACCATCTGCATTTTCCAGGGTGCAAGGCGGCAGGGTGTGTGTATAACTCTCCCCTCCAATGAGACAAGGAAGGGTTATTTGTTTAAATGTAGTTGGTATAGCCAAAAACATGTGGCCTCCTTCGTTCAGATATGGAATAATCCAACAGAGATCTTCAGAGATGTGAGGAGACTAGAAGTCCAGCTCCTCTCTTCAGTAGCTGTGGAAATCCAAGTTCACACTGAAGGGACGTGGCCAGGGTCACAGAAGCAAAACCAGAACTAAAACCAAGTCTTAAGTCTCTCGCCTCAGTGTTCCTTCTCATTACACCTTATGGGAAAAGATTCTATGCCCAGTTCCGTGCCAGATCTCTAACCTCATTTTTCTGGAATACAGAATTGCTAGGCAGAATATTCTTTTTTTTTTAATGTATCTTTTTTGAGGTTTTTTTTTTTTTAAAGATTTCATTTATTTATCTGACAGACAGATCACAAGTAGGCAGAGAGGCAGGCAGAGAGAGAGGAGGAAGCAGGCTCCCTGCTGAGCAGAGAGCCCGATACAGGGCTCCATCCCAGGAGCCTGGGATCATGACCTGAGCCGAAGGCAGAGGCTTTAACCCACTGAGCCACTCAGGTGCCCCAACCAGACAGAATAGTCTAACAGTCTTTCATGTCCACTTAAAAATACAAACTATGCTTGAGATTGAGACATTGATTTTGAATGTCATCTAATTAGACTTTCAAGCTCTACCCTCGAACCATTTTATCTGGTTTACCAAACAGGCCAAAAGGTATACTAATAATGATGTCAGCCACTTTTGTTGCTTTCCAAAATATTACATTAAAAATTATCAAGAAGAATTCTTGTCCAAGCGACAGCAAAAATTAAGGACTTCCAATCTCCAGTTCAAGAGTTCACTGGACTCATTACTTCAGAGAGAATATAAATAAGCTTCCTGAGATGATCTTTCTAAAATAACTCTTCTGTCTACCAGCTGACTTGCAGAACTGACTTCGTAGTCAGCACAGGTCCACATGACTGGGTGCCAAAGGCTTTGGGAGAAGATTTCAAGTTTTGCCTCCTCCACATGATTTTCATTCTTGATTTCTTGGCTCGTTTGAAGACATCAAAGGGGAGTCACATATGCCAACTGAATGGGTCTTCTTATCGTTTTCTATTTTCCTTTAGGAGATCCAGTCTGATTTTGGAAATGCGGTAACATTTTTCTTAAAGGACATTACTAAAGATGCAATCTGGTGGGGCGCCTGGGTGGCTCAGTCAGTTAAGTGCCTGCCTTTGGCTCGGGTCATGATCCCAGCATCCTGTGATTAAGCTCCCTGCCGGGCTCCCTGCTCAGCAGGGAGTCTGCTTCTCCCTCTGCACCCCCCTGGTGCTTGCTCACTCTCTCAAATAAATAAATCTTAAAAAAAAAAAAAAAAGATGCAATCTGGTAAGGGGTTTGAGGGGAGTGTGTGTGTGTGTGTGTGTGTGCCTGTGTCTGTGTGTGTGTGTTGGGAGCTGGCTGGGAGGAGGAGGAAGATAAATTTTGCAGTTGCAATTATAGCACTTGGAACAACACGAAAAAAGATGTTTAGCATATATCCATAATAAATGTGGTCCTCGTTATTTCTAGTTGGTATTGTTACTCCATAAAAATAAAGCATTCATAGGTTAAGTATTTGATTGACAGAAGGTAATCAAAGGCAGTCCATTCTTTCTGTAACTATTGTTTACTTCCCCCACTAATTTTCAGGTTGCTGAATCACTGTCAGGAAAATATTCGTAGTCAAGCAAACTATATAAAATTTATTTGTCCTAGGGGCGCCTGGGTGGCTCAGTGGGTTAAAATTTATTTGTCCTCATCCACTTAGGCACACAGCTAAGTACGTTAACTCTGATTAAACAATTCACCCGTCAAATGTACAAAGGACACTTGCCATGTTTTGTACTACCATAAAAGAAACAGTAAATAGGACAAGACAAAGGGTTCCATTTGGTGTAGTACTGTTGTAGAGGCCCAGACAGGTGCATGAAAACTCACTGGTGAGGTACCATCCTGATCTGAGCAAAAAGATAGCCCGGAAAGGTTTTCAGGAGAAGGTGACATCTGAGCTAACTGTGGAAAGACCTATCAGAGGGAGGCAGACATGGAGGTAAAGACAGAAGGTAGAACAAAGGCATGGAGGTGTGTGAGGAGGGAGTGTGGCACTTTCAAGGGCCTCAGAGTCAATATGGCGGAGGCGTTGGGAGGGAGAGAAGAGATGGATAGATGCCGAGCCCCTGGGGACCAGCTCCCAAGTAACTGCTTCTGCCTTGCCAGGTCAGACTAAAACCTGAGAGAAGTGGGAGCTACTGAAGGATTATTTCAAGCAGAACAGACTTGCTTGGGTTTACTGGAGGAGTGAAGAGGTCGATGTTCGTGTGTGTGTGTGTGTGTGTGTGTGTGTGTGTGTCAAGAGAAAGAGAGAGAGAGAGAGATTAAGCTTGTTTGGACAACCTTTAAGCTTAGTAAAGGACAATGCCAGGTACTTGAGGTCAAAAGAACCAGTACATTGTGTCATTCACTATTGCAACACCCTCTTCATTTACTTAGCACATTAGGACGAAAGTGCTCTCTCCAGATGTTTCCTCCTTTAACCGGCAGGCAGAGAGATGGTTGGTGGGAGACAGAGCAGATAAAAGAGACATCCAGTTTTGATGACTTTTTTGATTGTCTCAGGATCTCACCGCTGATGTTTCATCTGAGAATTTCACACTGGCTTCCTCAAATTTTTTCATTAAAACTTTAACAACCGTCGTGTCTACCTATGATCTTGAAAACTATACACAAGGCACCTTTCTGGGACAATGTATTCAGGGCAGAGAAATCTCTCCCGTTGTCTTCCTACCCCTCCCCCCCCACACCCATCTGTGCTTATGCCTGAGTCCTTGGTATTTCAGAGTAACACTGTGTTCTTGAGACCTCAGATTTTATTTCAAGGAGCCGTACCAGAGAAACTGAGAAATTCCTATTATGACTTGACTACTTGAAACTTTGTAAAGAATGAAGAGGAAGCTTTCTTGTCAGATTCAGGCTTATTTAAAACCTGCTCTAGGGGCACCTGGCTGACTCAGTAAGAGGAGAATTTGACTCTTGGTTTGGGGATCATGAGTTCAAGTCCCATGATGGGTGTAGAGATTACTTAAATAAATAAATAAATAAATAACTTATAAGCAAACTAATTCATTAATTAAAACCTACTCTAGAGAATTAAAGGACAAGTTACATTTATTTAAACTTTTAATCATTAGAGCTCAGGAGCCACCATATCAGACTCCAGACAACTTTAAACACATTACACATTCACACACAGACACACACACACACACGCTTTGGGCAGGGTCACCAAATCCATCCATTTTTGTTACAAGTTCAAATTCACTCAAGGTTTTTGCATTTAAAGTCAAACATCAGGGCCCTGGGTGGCTCAGTCCATTAAGTGTCCAACTCTTGATCTCAGCTCAAGTGTTGATCTCAGGGTCATGAATTCAAGCCCCACTTTGGACTCTACCCTGGGTGTAGAGCCTACTTAAAAAAAAAAAAAGTCAACCATCTTTGGGGCACCTGGCTGACTCTTGATCTTTGGGCATGAGTTTGGGCCCCACACTGGGTGTGGAGCCTACTTTTATTTATTTATTTATTTATTTATTTATTTATTTTAAAGATTTTATTTATTTATTTGAGAGAGAGGCAGTGAGAGAGCATGAGCGAGGAGAAGGTCAGAGGGAGAAGCAGACTCCCCGTGGAGTTGGGAGCCTGATGCGGGACTCGATCCCGGGTCTCCGGGATCATGACCTGAGCCGAAGGCAGTCGTCCAACCAACTGGGCCACCCAGGCGTCCCTGGAGCCTACTTTTAAAAAAATAAAAATATTTTAAAAAAATAATAAAGTCAAACAGTTCTTTTGGCTCCCTTTCTGGCCAACACAGCCCCATATTTTAAAAAAGAAATAATATATTTAGTCAGATGAGTCAGTATTAGTAACTACTCACTACTCATATAGGGCATGTTCTTTTGTGTTAGGCACAAATATTCCCCCAAATAGCTATTTGCATCTATTTTCCTCTTAAGAAAATTTATTTGAGGGGTGCCTGGGTGGCTCAGTGGGTTAAGCCTCTGTCTTCAGCTCAGGTCATGATCTCAGGATCCTGGGATTGAGCCCTGCATCAGGCTCTCTGCTCAAGGGGAGCCTGCTTCCCCCTCTCTCTCTCTGCCTGCCTCTCTGCCTACTTGTGATCTCTATCTCTCTGCCAAATAAAGAAATAAAATCTTAAAAAAAAAAAAAAAAAAAGAAAATTTACCTGAAAGATGCTCCAAAGCTTTGATTTGCATATAACTTTGAAAACTATAATTTTCCCTCTGAAATTTCTTTTTTAAAATTAGTAAAAGATGGGGGCACCTGGATGGCTCAGTCGGTTAAGCATTTGCCTTTGGCTCAGGTCATGAACCTGGAAGTCCCAGGATCAAGCCCCATGTCAGGCTTTTCGTTCAGTAGGGAGTCTGCTTCTCACTCTCCCTCTGCCCTTCACCCCTGCTTGTGCTCTCACTCAGGCACGCTCTCTCAAATAAATAAAATCTTTACAAATAAATAAAATTAGTAAAGGATAATTTATCAAAAACTAACCACAGAGTAAAGTTACATTTTGAAAGTATTTTGTGGATTTATAAGTAAACAGTGGCTGCATCTGCTTACCCCATGAAATATCATGGGTGTTTTAAATAGCCTCCCAACACCCCCCCTCCCACCCCCGCGCAAAGGCAGAGCTGTGTGCTTGCTTTATTCCTTCACCCCTACCTCTGTATTTTAATGCCCTAAGTCAAGTGATGCTATCATCTGTTTGAAGATCCACAAAGCTACTTTTTCTAGACATCAGAAGAGTTAAACTGGACTTTAAACATTGTTAAAGGTTTTGCTCACCATGTTAGCCCCCCTCTCCTCCCCCCCCCAACCCCACCCCCACAGCAAACAATCCACTGTCCTGGAGACCCAATGGAGGTGATTTCAAGGAGGGCGGGTTGGGGTGGAGGCAGAAGGGAGAGAGTTGGAGGGAAAGAAGGGGCAGATTGAACATGATTTGGGGGGCGGGGGGAAGGCATCCCATCCCTGTCTGGGTTGAAAGCGCCCTTGCTTCCCCAGGAGCAACTGGAGAGGAAACACTAGGAGTTAATCATTCAAGGCACAGGATGAAAGAAAGAAGGAATTCTAAAAATAATGCTTTCTCCTCCCAAACTGAAGCTGTCTGCAAGAAGCAGAATTGGAGAGCTTATTGGCATGACTCCTTTGCCCTCTGCAGCCGAGGCTCCCCATTTAAATCCTGCCACAATCCTAAAGGGGGAGTTTGCTCTGCAAGGTCAAAAGAATTGAGGTCAGCAAAGAACACGTATCAGGTACAGTTTGGTGGCACAAAAACCAAGTTGCCGTTCCGCATGTGTGTGAAGGGCTCCTCCAAGCTCTCAGTCCCTGTGGCACCTACAGAGGTAACTGGAAAGGAAGCGGCTGGACAGGGCGGTTGCTACTGCCGTCCTCTTGTCACACTACTTGGTCATCTTGGCAGTGTCAGTTGCTTTGGGAGGAACAAGGAAAAGGAAGGCTGCCAAGGCATTTGCCTGTGTGTACGTGTCAATTCCACTTCCTGTGCCCTTTATGCAGAAGACGCCCTTGCTACAGCTCCCATCTCCTCCAAAAAGCTTGTCACCCAGATCCACTTTCAACAAACACGCCACACTTCTTTTTATCATATACCTGATCCCATGACCGGTATTTCATGCTGAATCCCTTCCTTCTTTCTTCTCCCTCTTCCTATTTTTTTCCAGCCTTAAACATCTGGGGCCCCTGTATGAGATGCTAGAGATATGAAGAAGATCGGAATATTCCCTTCCTTCAAATTATTCTGAGTCCAGTGGAGGAGACAGAAACTGAGATCTGAAGAGTGCCTGGGAGTTAATTAAGTGACTGACCCTTGAGGCGCCTGGGTGGCTTGGTTGTTAAGCGTCTGCCTTTGGCTCAGGTCATGATCCCAGGGTCCTGGGATTGAGCCCTGCAACAGCTTGCTTCTCCCTTTCCCACTCCCCCACTTGTGTTCCCTCTCTTGCTGTGTCTCTCTCTGCCAAATAAGTAAAATCTTAAAAGAAGAAAAAAGTGACCGACTCTTGATTTCGGCTCAGGTCGTATCTCAGGGTCGTGAGATCGAGCCCAAGGTCAGGCTCTGTGCTCAGTGTGGAGTCTGCTTGGGATCCTCTCCCTCTGGCCTGCCCCCCCAAATTAAATAAATAAAATGAATCTTTACAGAAAGAAAGAAAGAAAGAAAGAAAGAAAGAAAGAAAGAAAGAAAGAAAGAAAGAAAGAAACTGAAACATCTGAATAGTAAAGCAATTTGTCACAGAGTTTCAGGTCATATGGGAGGTAGAACTTTTATCTTCTGACTCATAATGAAGATCTCTGTGCTCAAGGCCACATACAAGTTTGTGCTATTTATAAATTGATGAATCCCATTAATAGAGAAATCATTCCAGAAAAGGCCATTTGTTCCCAGAGAGCAGAATTCCAAATACTAACTTTTCTTCCTCCCACTCTGTAAACAAAGACCTTGTCTGAAAGAACCTGAGTGTCCCACCAGCGGAGAAGCTCCTGGAAGAACTCGGGCTTCTTGTACTGAATGGTTCGGAGCAGGTGTGGGGAGGTCTGTCCCTCTTCAACAGGCGCCCACCCAGCCCCGCCTCCCCAGCAGTGTGAATGTGGACCAGTTCCTCCGTCTTCTGAGCCTGGGGTCTCACATCTGTGTAGAGGAATTATTGTTCCCTCTTCAAGGTTGTTGGGATATTTACATGACGTACAGGTGCCTCTCCTCTCACTCTAAGCCCCGTCCCCGAGGAAGACAGTGAGAGAGGGCCTGGCCGCTGAGCATTGCCCTCTGGGGCCTTGCAGGTATCCCGGCCGGTGATGCGGAAACAGCTGCAGGAAATCCCTCCATTTGTGTACAATGATGTGCCGCCAGGCTTATAGGGGTAATAGACACAAAGAAGCACTGGGAAATTCAGGTCGAAGGGATGGGTGCTGAGGCCAGAAAAGGTACCCGAAGAGATGAAAAGTTGACAAGTATATAGACTGGCCGGTGACACAAAATCAGGGAAGGACTGGGCATGTCTATTTATTTCCTATGAGCAATTCTCACATCTTTCTGCTTTCAGATGCAACAAATTCATCCCACTGCCACAGCACCCATGAGTCCTAGAGAAAGCAAGACTCTGTTAATTAGTAAATATTACTCCTTCTGTTGCCTCCCAATCCTACCTTCGGGGAGCTGTCAGGCCTCTGCCCCATTGCCAGGGTGCCACGTCGGGAATCTTGGGCTAAGGCTAGATACTCAAATCTAAACATCACTCAGTTTCAGTCCAAGATGGTTTCCCTGACGTTTGGGTTAGCTATAGCTGTGTGACAAACTACCTACAACATAGTGGCTCAGGGGGCACCTGGGTGGCTCAGTCATTTAAGCGTCTGCCTTCGGCTCAGGTCACGATCTCAGGGTCCTGGGATTGAGCCCCACATCAGGCTCTCTGCTCAGCAGGGAGCCTGCTTCTCCCTCTCCCTCTGCCTACTGCTCCCCATTTGTGCTCTCTGTCAAATAAATAAATAAATCTTAAAAAAAAAACCATAGTGGCTCAAAACAACATGATTTTATATGCTGTTGATTCTGTGAGACAGGTATCAGGCACAGTTCACTGGGTCCTTCTGCTTAGGTGGGGTCCACTGGGGTCAGCTGCTCAGCTTCCGGTTACTGGTGGGGCTGGACTAGAGGGTCCAAGAGGACTTCATTCCCAGGGCTGGTGCTTGGGTGCTCCTCCTTGTGGCCTCCCTCTGTCCACATGCTTCATTTGAATTTCCTCACAACACTGTGGTCTTAGGGTAGTCAGACTTCTTATATGATGGCTGACTTCCAGGAGAAAACATTTTAAGCAACAAAGGCAAGAACTATGAGCCTCTTAGGGCCCAGTCTCAGGGCTTTCCCAGCCTCACTTCCAGGGCACTCGATTGGTTAACACAAGTCACAGGACCAGTCTAGATTCAGAGGGAGGGTCAAAGGACCCCAGGTCTCCATGGGGAGAAGAGCAAAGAATTGGCAGCCATCTTGAGTCCACCACAATCAGACCACCAGCCTCAGACCCTGTCACAGTCTCTCCTTGCCTCTTGAATTTCTTTTTACAATACTTATCACAAGTTAGTTATGGGATGAACTATCTTCCTCACAGGAGCCTTATGAACAGAGAATGAGATGAATCTGTTAGATTCACCAATGTATACCCATTGCCTCAGGCAGTGCCTCACACATTGTAGGCTCTCAAAAAATGTTTCTTTAGAGAATTGGATAAAACAGTATCAGGATAATAGGAAAACACACAGGGCAAGTCAAGACAGCATAATGTAGTTTATATGTCACAGTTCTTCATAAACAAAAGGATGAAATTATGCTCCGACCCTTTGAAATCTGTTTCGATACCAAAACCAGCTAGAAATCTCCTATTTCCTATCTCTTCCCCCATGGACGAAAACATCCTATATGTTCCACCCAAGCACCTGCAGGTGGGAGTTTTCAGGACTACCTATAATTTTTCTTTAGTTAGAAAAAACTGAGGGGTGCCTAGGTGGCTTGGTAAATTAAGCAACCAACTCTTGCTTTCGGCTCCTGTCATGATCTCAGGGGCGTGAGATCGCCTGTGTGGGGCTCTGAGCTGAGGGCAGAGTCTGCTTTAGATTCTCTTTCTCTTGCGCTGCCAGGGTGGTTCCCTCAGTTAAGCATCTGACTTCAGCTCAAGTCATGATCTCAGGGACCTGGAATAGAGCTTTGCGTCCAGTCCCGTGTGGAGCCCCACATTGGGCTCTGCACTCATCAAGGAGTCTGCTTGTCCCTCTCCCTCTGCCCCCCCCCGCTCCTGTACCTGCACACTCACTCTCCCTCACTCTCTCGAATTAAAAAAAAAAAGATTCTCTCTCCCTCTCCCCCTGCTTGCGCACATGCTTTCTCTCTCTCTGGCTCTCTAAAAAAAGTAATAACAATAATAAATAATAATTTTAGGGGCGCTTGGGTGGCCCAGTCGTTGGGCGTCTGCCTTCAGCTTGGGTCATGATCCCAGAGCCCCGGGATCAAGCCCCGCATCAGGCTCCCTGATTGGCGGGAAGCCTGCTTCTCCCTCTCCCAATCTCCCTGCTTGTGTTCCCTCTCTCGCTGTGTCTGTCTCTGTCAAATAAATAAATAAAATCTTAAAATTAAAATAAAAATGATTCTAACTGTGCTAAAATACACAAGCATAAAATTACCAACTTAACCATTTCTAAATGTAGTGTTATATATGTTCACTATTTTGTGCAACAAAACTCTTGTGCAACAAAAACCCCAGAACTCTTTCATCTTGCGAAACTGAAACTCTACACTCATTAAACAACTCCCCATCCCCCAGCCTTGGGCAAGCTCCATTTCATTGCCAGTCTCTGAATTTGACTACTCTAGAAATTTCATGGAAGTGGAATCAACAGCAATCACCTGTTTCTTTGTGACTGGCTCATTTCAGTTAGCACAAGGTCCTCAAGATTCATGCGTTTTGTAGCATGTGTGAGAATTCCCTTTCTTATTAAGGCTGAATAGTATTCAGAAGTATCTATAATTTTCAACTTGTTTTTTCCTTTTACTTATAAAATTAAGGACATAAATAAAGTCTTTTTAAAAAAAGGAATTTTAAGATAGCGTTCACAATGCAATAAAACAAGTGTACAGCCCTGGACAACTGCAAAGATCGAAGACCTACAAAGGGCTCCATCTGTACTGCAGAGCTTCCCGGGGAAAACACTGCCTTACCATTCTGCCCGTGCCTGAAACCCCGATTTGTTTTTAGCCACCACACCACTCATTAATTCAAATTTTTCAAAGTGCACAGAAGCCCACAATCTGAACAAAAATATTTTTATTTCTCAATGTCCCTTTTTAGCCCTCTCAGGCAATGCTGGTAAAAAAGCCATAGTTGTACCCTCTTTTCTCTCCAAATGGGAGGATCTTACTCAGTATGATTGAGATCACCCCCTTGCTACCAGCTTCAGGGCCCGGCCATATCTCTCTCCAACCCTGCCATGGAGCTCAGGTAAGAGGTGGAAGGGGAAGGCAGACTTTTCTTCTTACATCTTCCCCAAGCTTGCCCTCAGAACTTGGTCTTTTCTTCTCTGGTCCTGGGACCTCCCAGAAGCAGACAGAGAGTCTGGGAGCAATTCTCTCAGTAGCCCTGATCTTCTAGTCCAAGTGCTAACTATTAACTGTTTTTGAATCAAGTTCCTGGCGATCTCAGAATCAGGTGATACTGTAACACAACTACCTTTTCCAATTTGAGGAGTGTTTAATTCCCACCAGTGCTCCATAGAAGAGAACTCTTTGTTATGAATAAAATGTTGTGAACTTGAATTCTAGTCTAGGCACCAAACTGGGCTCCACTCATCTCTGAAGAGTTGCCTGTGTTTGCTTTGTCCACATCTCCATTCCCACTTTCTCTTGGTCCACTCCAATCAGACTTACCACACCTACCCCTCTACTTGATGGCTCTCACTGAGGTCACCAATGACCTAGGTTGTCACTTCTTGGACACTTCTTGCTCTTTCCACACTCAACAGCCAAAGTCAACAGCCGGTTTTCTGTCCTAACCTTATGGGGCTAGCTAGCAGGCTTTGGCTAGATGGACCATTCTCTCCTTCTGGAAACTCTTTCTTCTCTAGGCTTCAGTGAAACCCCTCTCTTAGAGTCCTCTATCCATGATTCCCTTTTCCCTCTCCTGGCAGTCTCTGCCCCAGATGGCAATCCAAGTGATGTTTTATAAACACTTGCTTAATCACATCACTATCCGTCTGATGGCCTCCAGTGATGTGCTGGGTGATATCCAAACTCTTAGCATTATCTGTGGTTTGATTCTGCCTTCCTTACCCAACCATCAAGGCAGTAGGAGCCCTTCTTTTCTGCTTATCCACCATGCTGCAGCCACACTGACCTCCTGCTATCCCTCACACTCCCCAGGGGCTTTGTGAATTGTTGTCACTTCTTGAAATGCTCTTTCCACACTCATCAGGAAGCTGCCCCCTCTGTGTGGACCTCAGCCGGGCATCAACCTCTCGGGAAATCTTCCCTAACACCAGTAGAGTAGCCTCTTCCTTCAAGGCACTTTCTATTCTGTTTTTGTCTTCAGAGCCCATATTACCTGAAATTCTCTTTTTTGTTTCTTTACTGGAATGCACATTCATTAAATTGATTTATCTCATCACAGTGTCCCTATGTACCTAGAACAGCATGTAGTAGGACCTCAATAAATATTTGTAGACTAACTAGCTGATTCTTAATTAAATTATTGTCCCATAGACACGCGTGCATGCACAAGCACACACACACCTCACTGAGAGTCACATATTACCTCTGACCTTATCTCTCACTACTCTTTTCTTGCTCACTCTGCTATAATGAAAACAGGCCTGAACCCTGTTGGAACCTTTGCTCTGGCTGTCCTCGCTGCCTGAAGCACTCCCCTCATAAGTCCCTAAGGTGAACCCCCTTTTTTGAATCTTTGCTCAAATAACATGTCCCTAATGAGTCCTACTTGGCGATTTATATTTAAAATTGTGGCTCAGTTGATAGAGTGTGCAACTCTTGATCTCAGGGTTGTAAGTTCAAGCCCCATATTGAGTGTAGAGATTACTTTAAAAAAAATTGGGGTGTCTAGGTGGCTCAGCCAGTTAAGCATCTGTCTTCGACTTAGGTCATGATCCCAGGATCCTGGGATCTAGCCCTGCATCAGGTTCCCTGCTTGGAGGGAAGCCTGCTTCTCCCTCTCCCTCTGCCTGCTGTTCTGTCTACTTGTGCTCTCTAAGTCAAATAAATGAATAAATAAAATCTTTTAATAAATGAAAAATCTATCTTTAAAGGAAAAAAAGAACATTACCTATAAGGGTCACCTCGCTGGTTCAGTCAGAAGAGAATATGACTCTTTATCTGGGGGTTGTAAGTTCAAACCCCATGTTGGGTGTAGAGATTACTTAAAAATAAAAAGCTTTTAAAAAAAAAAAACCCTGTAATTTACTACTGTCCAACAGTGGCTTCTAGAAAATAACGGAGAAACAATCTCTTACTAAGACAAAGCTAAATGTTCTTTTTTTTTAAAAAAGATTTTTATTTATTTATTTGACAGACAGAGATCACAAGTAGGCAGAGAGGCAGAAAGAGAGAGAGAGGAGGAAGCAGGCTCCTCGCTGAGCAGAGAGCCTGAGCCTGATAAGGGGCTCGATTCCAGGACCCTGAGATCATGACCTGAGCCAAAAGCAGAGTCTTAACCCACTGAGCCACCCAGGCACCCCAAAGCTGAGTATTCTTACCACAATAAAAGAAAAAGAGGGCACACTACCATAACAGAGTTTTGGAGCTCAGAGGCTGTTGTTGGAGTATTTATGAGTTCTGAGAATTTGGGGTGAAGGCAGGTCTCTCATTATGGGGGCTTAATCAAGGTGGTATATTTTAGAATTAGTAGACACAGCAAGGACTGCAGGCGAATGTTTCAAAGGGTCTTGGGGAGTAAGCACTCGTTTGATTGAACTGTTCAAATGGGTTTCTAGGGGTGCCTGGGTGGCTCAGTGGGTTGAGGTCTCTGCCTTCAGCTTAAGTCATGATCCCAGGGTCATGGAATCGAGCCCCACATCAGGCTCTCTGCTCGGCGGGGGGCCTGCTTCCCCCCTACCCCTGCCTGCCTCTCTGCCAACTTTTGATCTTTGTCTGTCAAATAAATACAATTCTAAAAAATCTTCAAATGGGCTTCTAGAAGAACAGAGATAAAGTTTGTGATAATATTTGTTTATGTAGGTGGGAGGGATCTTCCTCTTTTTCAAGGCCATAAAAATCTCCCAGAGAATGGGACGTCTGGGTGGCTCAGTTGGTTGGACGACTGCCTTCGGCTCAGGTCATGATCCCGGAGACCCGGGATCGAGTCCCGCATCAGGCTCCCAGCTCCACGGGGAGTCTGCTTCTCCCTCTGACCTTCTCCTCGCTCATGCTCTCTCACTGCCTCTCTCTCAAATAAATAAATAAAATCCTTAAAAAAAAAACAAAACTGGACTTGTTATAAAAAAAAAAAAAAAAAAAAAAATCTCCCAGAGAAGAGACTTATGTTTACCCTTGATCTCTTTCCTAGGAATAAATTAGAATAGTCCCTGGAGTCTAGTGAGTCTTCAGTAAATAATTGTTGGATAGATGAAGAGTATTGGCAGTATTTTTACTCCCCAAAATGAAAACTGCCATTCCAACAAAAAAATTTTCATGCTATAATGGAAAAAATTATTTTAGTTTTACCATCTTGTAGTCAATTCTATTATAGAACTCACTTTGCTTCTCCAATCAAAAGAATTACAAATGATTTCTGTTTAAAAGTTAGTGAAATGAAAGAAAATATTTGCAAAAGGTATATCTGATAAAGGACAGACATCCAAAATATACAAAGAACTCTAAAAACTCAATGAAAAAAAAAAAAAAAACCAACCAACTCAATTTAGAAGTGAGCAAAAGACCTGAACAGACACCTCACCAAGAAATACATAGATGGGAAATAAGCATATAAAAAGATGCCCTACATCGTATGTCATTAGGGAAATACTAATTAAAACAACAGTGAGATACCACTACACAGTTACTGGAATGGCCAAATTACGGAACACTGACACTACCCACTGCTGGTGGGATCATTGCTGGTGCGAATGCAAAATGGCACAGCCACTTTGGAAGACAGTGTGTCAGTTTCTTACAAAACTAAACATATTCTTACCACATGATTCAGCAATTGTGCTCCTTAGTACTTACCTGAGTGAGCTGAAAACATCTCCACACAAAAACCTGCACATAAATATTCATGGAGGCTTTATTTATACTTGTCAAAACTTGGCAAGCAACTAAGATGTCCTTTAGTAGGTGAATGGATAAACTGTGGTACATCCAGAGAATGGAATATTATTCAGCATTAAAAAGAAATGAACTAGCAAATTGATTCAGTAAAGTTGCAGGATACAAAATCAATACATGAAATTTAGCTGTATTTCTATATACCAACAATTAATTATCAGAAAGAGAAATTAAGAAAACAATCCCATTTACAATAGCATTAAAATGATACTTACAATAGCATTAAATCACACTCCCTAATTTCAAGCCATATTGCAAAGAGATAGTAATCATAATAGTGTGGTGTCAGGGTGCCTAGCTGGCTTAGTCTGTGAAGCACGCAACTCTGGATCTCAGGGTCATGAGTTCAAGCCCCACATTGGGTGTAAAGCTTACTTAACAAAAAACAAACACATAAACAAAAACAGTGTGGTGTTGGCATAAAAACAGGTCAGTGGAACAGACTAGAAAGCCCAGAAACAAACCCACACAAATATGGTCAATTAATTTACCACAAAGGAATCCAAAACATAAAATGGGGAAAGGACAGCATCTTCAATAGTGGTGTTGGGAAAACTGGACAGCCACGTGCAAAAGAATGAAACTAGAGGGGCGCCTGAGTGGCTCAGTGGGTTAAAGCCTCTGCCTTCGGCTCAGGTCATGATCCCAGGGTACTGGGATCGAGCCCCATGTCAGGCTCTCTGCTCAGCGGGGAGCCTGCTTCCCCCATCTCTCTGCCTGCCTCTCTGCCTACTTGTGATCCCTCTCTCTCCGTCAAATAAATAAAAATAAAATCTTAAAAAAAAAAAAAAGAATGAAACTGGACTTCTATTTTACACCAGACACAAAAATCAACTCAAAATGGATTAAGACCTGGGATGCCTGGCTGGCTCAGTCAGTACAGCCTGAGACTCTTTATCTCAGGGTCATAAGTTCGAGCCCCATGTTGGGTATAGAGCATACTTTTTAAAAAATGTGGCGGCGGGGAGCACCTGGGTGGCTCAGTTCGTTAGGCATCCAACTCTTGATGTCAGCTCAGGTCATGATCTTGGGGGTCACGGGATGAAGCCCTGTGTCAGGCTCTGCCCTCAGTGCTGACTCTGCTTGTCCCTCTCCCTCTGCTCCTTCCCCCTCTCTTTCTCTCTCTTTCAAATAAATAAATAAAATCTTAAAAAATATATTTTTTAAGATTTTATTTATGTATTTGACAGAAATCACAAGTAGGTAGAGAGGCAGGCAGAGAGAGAGGAGGAAGCAGGCTCTCCGCAGAGCAGAGAGCCCGATGTGGGGCTCGATCCCAGGACCCTGGGATCATGACCTGAGCCGAAAGCAGAGGCTTTAACCCACTGAGCCACCCAGGCGCCCCTAAAAAATATTTTTTAAATGTATTAAGACCTGAAACCACAAAACTCCTAGAAGAACACATAGGGAGTAAGCTCCTTGACATTGCTCTTGACAAAGACTTCTGGCTATGTCACAAAAAGCAACCACAACAATAGCATAAATAAGAAAAAAAAAAAAAAAGAAATAGGACTACATCAAACTTGAAAGCTTTTTTTTGTACAACAAGAGAAACCATCAACCAGATGAAAAGGCAACCTACAGAATGGGGAAAATATTTGCAAATCATAGTCTGGTAAGGGGTTAATATCCAAAATATACAAGGAACTCATATAATTTAATGACTAAAAAAACAAATAACCCAATTTAAAAAATAGGCAAAAGATCAGCATAAGCATTTTTCCAAAGAAGACATACATATGGCCCACAGGTACATGAAAAGGCACTCAACATCACTAATCAGGGAAATGCAAGTCAGAACCACTGTGAGCTATCACTTCACACCTGCTAGATTGGTCATTATCGGGCCTGGGTGGCAGTGGGTTAAGTGTCTGCCTTTGGCCCAGGTCACGATCCCAGGGTCCTGGGATCAAGTCCCACATTGGGCTCCCTGTGGAGGCTGCTGCTTCCTCTCCCTCTGCCCCTCCTCCCCCACTCGTGCTTGCTCGCTCTCTCTCTCTCTCAAATAAATAAATAAAATCTTAAGAAAAAGAATGGTCATCATCAAAACAATAAGATAGCACCTGCTGGCCAGGATGTGGAGAAAAGGGAAACTTCCTGCCCTGTTGGTGGGAATGTAAACTGCTACAGCCACTATGGAAACCAGTATGGAGGTTTCCCAAGAAATTAAAAATAGAACTACCATATGATCTAGCGATCCCACTTCAGGGTATATATCCAAAGGAAATGAAATCATTATCTTGAAGAGGTACCTGTATTCCCATGTTCATTTCTGCACCATTCATAATAGTCAAGGTATGGAAACAACCTAAGTGTCCATCAACAAATGAATGAACAAAGAAAATGTATGTGTGTGTATGTGTGTGTGTATACACTATATATATACATATAAATGTATGTGTGTATGTGTTTATATGTATATATATATGAAATATGGACTGTTATTCAGCTTTAAAAAAAGAAATTCTGTCATTTGTGACAACATGGATAAACTCTGAGGGTATTATACCAAGTGAAATAAACCTGACAGAGAATGACAAATACTGCATGGTATCACTCATGTGTGGAACCAAAAAAAAAAAAAATTGAACTCATAGAAAGAGAGTAGAAAAGTATTTGCTAGGGGGTAGAGGATGGGGAAAAAATAAGCTATCAAATCATGAAAAGACATACAAGAACCCTAAATACATATTACTTAGTGAAAAAAGTGCATCTGAAAAGACTACATAGTGTGTGATACCCACAATAGAACATTCTAGAAAAGGCAGTAAAAAAAAAAAAAAAAATCAGGGGTTGCCAGGGCATAGAGAGAAGGAGAGATAAATAAACAGAACACAGAGGACTTTTAGTGCCATGAAATTAATCAGTACAATACTATAATGGTGGGTACATGTCCTTACACATTTTTCAAAATCCAAAGATTTTGTGGACTCTGTGGACTCTGGGCAATGATGACGTGTCAGTGTAGTTTCATCAACTCTAGTGTGAAATACTGAATGTGGAGCATGGTGTCGGACAGGGGGGCAGAGGTCATACAGGAATGTGGGAGGCCACGTTAAGGTTGGGGACCGGAGCCAAACCAGGCCCTGACTTGTGCCTCCTTGAAAACTAAAAGGTTAATATGACCTAATAGTTGGAAAAGTTGAGTAGCACTGAGAAAGGGTCTGCGCTATGTGCCTTCTGCTCACCTGCGTGACCTCTCACATTGGTTAATTGGGAACAAAACAACGTGGGCCTTAGCCAAGGTCTTGTGTCTGAACGAGTCACAGGTGGTGCCCATTCTCACCTCGTGTAGCAACACTGAATTTATCTATATGTAACAGCCATTTGGTGCCAGGATGTCTGTAGGAAGATGCTTAAGGAGTTTATAGTGAGAACCTGTGGTAATTGTTAGGCTTGTTATGGATAATTGTTTCCAGCCTTGCTACAACTATATATATTAGCGCGCGTAGTTGAATAAACTGACACTGTTCGGACAACCTCCTCTGTGTCCCTCCTGCTCCCATCTCTTTGCATCTCTTTCTTTTTACCATCCTCTTACCCTCCCGACCCTGGTCGTGTTGTCGCACCGGCTGTGACACAGGAACTTTGCATAACACCTCACTCTTGCTGTGAATCTAAGCCTGCTTTAAAAAACAAAGTCTATTTAAAGGAAAACAAAAAGTGAACGAATTTGGGGGAATATTTGACTTCCGATGATGTACGTTACTAGCTTTTCTCGAGATAGCCTAAAGCAATCAAAACCACATCTTGTTCCATAATCACGAAGTAAATAAACTGAGTCTGTAAATAATCCTGTGTACTGAAACAGATTTGTGAACTTTTGCCAACTTGGGCATAGATGTAGAGGGGAATTAGAAAGCTCCGTGGCTGTAGGCATTTTTTTTTTAAAGATTTTACTTATTTATTTGAGAGAGAATGAGTGAGAGAGAGCATGAGAGAGGAGAAGGTCAGAGGGAGAAGCGGACTCTCCTAGGAGCTGGGAGCCCGATGCGGGACGAGATCCTGGAAGTCCCGGATCATGACCTGAGCCACACAGACGCCCTGGCTGTAGGCATTCTTAAATGCTGGGACGCTTCTCTGAGAGGCCCGCTAAGAACTTAGAAATAGAGAGGAAAGACTGCCCTTATAAATGTAGACAATTAAACTATTATTGTGTGCACAGATATACAAAATGAGCTAAAAAGAAGAAACCAGGGCAACTGGGTGGCTCAGGCAGTTAAGTGTCTGCCTTCAGCTCAGGTCATGATCCCGAGGCCTTGGATCAAGCGCCCAAGTATGCTTCTCCCTCTACCCATCCCCCCTGCTTGTGATCTCTCTCCCTCTCACTCTTTCTCTCTCTCAAATAAACAAATAAATGAAATCTTTAAAAAAAAAAAAAAAAGAGAGAGAGAGAGAGGCCTGGGTGGCTCAGTAGTTAAGCCTCTGCCTTTGGCTCAGGTCACGATCCTGGCTGGTGTCTTGGGATCAAGCCCAGCATTGGGGCTCGCTGCTTAGCAGGGAGCCTGCTTGTCCCTCTCCACTCCCCCTGCTTGTGCTCTCTCTCCAGCTGTCTCTCTCTGTCAAATAAATTAATAAAATCTTTTTTAAAAATCATAATAATAAAAAATAAAAAGTGAGAGAGAGAGAGAAACTGTCTTCCAGGGTGGAAAGGTGGTTCCCAGGGAAAATATTTATATAATTTAAGAAGGAAGGGGGTCAATCAGAGACTGAACTGTAACCAGAAGGAACATCACCACCATCACCTTCACCGTCAAAGCAATAGGTAAGCTTTGTTGAGCTCAGACCATAGGATAAATGTAAATATATAAATATCACAACCTGTTGAGGGAGTTGCCATTATGTCCATTTGCTTAGAAGCAAATTCAGTCTCCAAGATCTACATTCCTAACTAACAATTATGATGTACTACAGGGATTGGCAAACGTTGTCTGTAAAGCATCAGATAATAAATATTTTAGGGCTTATGGTCTCTGGAAATTTCTCAACTCTGCTGTTGGAGCAAGAAAGAAGCCAGATACAGCATATAAATGCAGACTTTGGCTGTGTTCCAGTAAAACTTGGTGAACACTGAAATTTGAATTTCATATATTTTTCATGTGTCATGAAATATTCCTAGTTTTATTTTTTTCCAAACATTTACCAGTGTAAACACTATTTCTCACTCAAGGACTTATAAAAACAGGCATCAGAAGAGGTTTGGCCCTGGAACCCTAGTTTGCAAATCTTTGGTGTGGACACATTAATACTAATATCCAGTATCTATTGAAGACTGACCAGGTGCCAAGGCAGCACCGGGCTTTCCTGAGAATGACTCATGTCATCTTCATAGAAACCCCATGAAGTAGTTACCTGTATGTATAGAGGAAGAAATGAGTTAAGTAGCATGTCCAAGGTCACGGAGCTAGTTCGTGTTGAGTGGGGATTTGAATTCAGGTAGCCTGACTTTAAAGTCTGCACATTCAACCATCACACTTAACTGCCTTCCATTAAACTTTTAACTTTAGTGCCTCACTCTCTGTCCTTCTGTCTAAGCCCATAGGCTTCACCTTGTCCCTCTAAAAGGCCCCCTGGGTCTGCCTTTGCTTCAGCACTGGCCCGTAGCTTGATAGTTTTCCCAGCTCTTTTCCTAGATCCTCTTCATCCTTCAGCAGCCCCATCCCAGGACCCCGAGATTGGGACCTGAGCCAAAGGCTGACACTTACTTAACCGACTGAGCCCCCCAGGCGCCCCTTAGGCTTGGGTTTTTTTGAAGTAAGCTTCTAAGGCACTGAGCCACCTCAGTCTAATAATGGTCTCCTTGTTAATTTTGCATTTGTGATAATAGAATAAAATGGAGAAAGCGTTGCCAAAAGGTCATTTAAAATGGAGCCAGGGAACCTGGCTGGCTCAGGCAGCATAAACAGGCCACTGGAGAACTTGGAGTTGTGGGTTCCAGCCTTGCCCTGGGTGTAGAGATTACTTGAAAAAAAAAAACAAACCTTACATATATACATATGTCTGTACATACGTATAGCATACCTGCATATACATATGAGATCTACTTTTTGTCACTGTTTTGCAAAATACACTTTTTTCATGGAATAAAATAAATAAATACATCTTTTAAATTAAAAAAAATAATAATAATAAAATGAAGCCAGGATGACATTGAGGAAGCAAGGCTTATGCGTGTCTTCCGTGTCAAATTTTGGAATTTTTGCTGAGCTCAGCTAAGAGCCAAGGCATCTGCTATATGTGAAAATATACGTAAATGGACCTTCCCCCTGACACTGGCCCCAGCAGCCAATCACAGACCGACGAGTGTAACTGCTGCTTTACATGTGAGCAGCACTCACATTTCGTGCAAAACTTAACATAAATTCCCTCTTTCCTCTTTAAAAACTCTGTAACCTCCTTTGTCTCTCCAGAGCACACTCCTGATTCCAGCTGGATCAGGGTATCCTGATTGTAATCCCTAGGACCCCAAATAAACACATATTTTATTCCGCAGCTTGCAGTTCTGTTTCTCGTCGGTAGACACTTGCTACTCATAGGAGAACTTCTGTTCCCTGCAAAAGATGGATCGAAAGTGGATCGAAAAGATAATTCCTCTGCTCTTTATGTGACTTCTCAGGCACCATAACTGGTGTGGGCCTCTGATGGCACCACGTGAATACTTCTGGCCTGTGAGGTTGTTTTGGGTTGTGTGTGTGTGTGTGTGTGTGTGTGTGTGTGTGTGTGTGTGTGTTTTGTTTTGTTTTTAAGATCTTATTTATTTATTTGACAGAGCAAGTAGACAGAGAGGCAGGCAGAGGGGAGGAATCAGGCTCCCTACCAAGCAGGGAGCCCGATGCGTGGCTTGATGCCAGGACCCTGAGATCATGACCTGAGCAGAAGGCAGAGGCTCAACCCACTGAGCCACCCAGGCACCCCTGGCCTCTGAGTTTTTATTCGAAGTCACATCAGCGTTCATCCATGAACTAGCCTTCTCGGGAACGCCCCGGGCTCCGATGGTGTTTAGTTATTCCGCATCTTCCCCAGAAGGTGTCGCTGGTCCTTGAAGAGGGAAGATCTTGTTGGCCATCAGGCAATTAGGCGGTAGATTTTCCTTCAGGTAATTGCTCCTGGGAGCCTCCAGACAGAGCTGTGCTTACCGAACTTTCAGATTGGTGCTCCTGACATCCTCCCTTTCAATCTCTTTATCCTCTGGTTAAACACCCCTCTCCACCACCCCCACCCCTCACCTCAGCTTCCAACACTGACCCAACTTCTCAGTCCTGGGCAGCCATTTTCTCACGGTGACCCCTCCTCAGCCTACCGGGTCTGTTACATCACAGGGAGCTCCGCTCCTAGAGACCTTCCCAAAAACACACAAGTGTCACCAGAAGCGTAGATGATACTGACGTAATTTGTGAATATATGTGAGGTTCTGTGGGGTCTGGAGCCGGCAGCCAAGAAGGAATTCTTGAGACCTCTTGGGTGCAAAATGATGGTTTTAGTAAGGCCCGAGACAGGACCTATGGGCAGAAAGAGGGACTGCTGCCTGAGGCTCCCTTCTGCAGCGGATTGTGAGGAGCAAATGATGATATACTTAGGAGGTGGGGGAAGTAAAGATATGGGAAATCCCAAAAGGATTCCGGCCTCTGCTAAAGAAGTCACAGGATACCAGAGGCCTTGCTATTTGTCAAACCAATTGTTTTTCCCTCTAGCAAGGTTATTAACACTAAGACAGTCAGGATGTTCCTGAACGAACATTTTATTCTGCCTGCCTCAAGGATTTGTCAGTGGGCTGCAGGCTATAAGGACATTTAATTTTATCTACATTTCCTTCTGCCTTTGTTTCCACATCAAGATGTGTGAGCAGAAGTTTTATAAATGTTTATCCCCCCCATCTCTATTTCTCAAACTTTCTCTGAATTGGTTACACTATTTGATAATGTAAAATCAAAAAAAGATTTTTTTTTATTAACATAGAATACACTATTTGTTTGGGGCTACAGGTCTGTGAATCATCAGTCTTATACAATTCACAGCAATCACGGTAGCACATACCCTCCCCAATGTCCATCACCCAACCACCCCATCCATCACCCCCCAACCTCCAGCAACCCTCAGTTAAATCAAAAAGATTTTTAAAGGTAAGCTAAGTTATTACTAGGTCAGGGATGACATCATTCTGTGCTTGGTCGTTTGTACATAGTCTTCCCGGGTTTTGCTATTATTGAGTACCACCTGTGTGATTACATACTTAATAGCTTCTGTTAAATTTATTCACATTTTTAAGAAGTCAAATAAATACATCTTAAAGAAAATCCCACATGACATAAAATGGAAAATGCATCTGCCACAAATATAAAGTAACTAAAAATAAACACAACAGAAATAGAACAATATTCCCCAGTCTGCTTTAATACCATCACCCGCTGGAAGCCGGGATCCTTTGTTAAAAGGATAATTAGCAAGTGTTAGGGATCTTCTCTTTTACTTAATCAGTATGATTGAAGGAGCATTAAGTCATTGTTAATACAATGGCTCTCATATCTTTTATTGGGTCTATTTGCACTTTAATGAAGTAATCTCAGAGACAATACCATGGTTGAAGGGAATGAATTCTCTAGAAGTTGCATCTCAGGTGCAGGGGACGGGTGGGGGTGGAAGAGGTCTGCGTGTGCACAAGGTAGGGCTGAAGTGGGTGAGCAGGCTGCCTTTTCCTGAAGGTCATGTATTCAATGGTGGCATGTGGACATGGGCCTTACAGGCAAGGAGTAAGGTCCGGAGGTGAGAGAGCCCTTATTCCCCCGCCTGGCTCACTCAAGTCCTTTACACGCGCCTGACCACAGCTCCATGGCTACTCCTACAAACATTCACAGAGGGAAAGCATGCATGTCTCTCTCATTCTTCCAGAAACACTGAAGACATATGGAAGAGAAACCTACAGCCAAATGGAGAGCTAATGGAGTTCCACGGGAGTTAACGTCCTGCCACACTGGCTTTGCAGCTCTTTTCCCCCTTCACTTTATTCTTTGCTCGTCACTGCAGTTGCTGGCGTTCCTGGACTTGGGTCC
Organism: Mellivora capensis; assembly: GCA_004024625.1. Lineage (NCBI taxonomy): Eukaryota > Metazoa > Chordata > Mammalia > Carnivora > Mustelidae > Mellivora > Mellivora capensis. The sequence goes on from PISX010003582.1 coordinate 93,709, forward strand.
TTGGAGCCAGCAAAGCTAGAAATGAGGCTGGACCCCAGATTTAAAAGCCCAGGCGAGGCTTCATTGAGACTTAGGCTCGAGTACAAGAGAGGCAGCAGGAAAGAATGCTCAGGCTGACTCTGAGGAGAGGTCGCAGGGAGTTTTTTAAAGAAACTTGGGTGAGGGGCACTTGGGTGGCTCAGTCAGTTAAGAGTCAGCCTTCAGCTCTGGTCATGATCCCGGTGTCAAGGCCCTGATGGGCTCCCCGCTCAGCGGCAGTCTGCTTCTTCCGCCCTGCCCCCTCCTTCCCGCACTCATTCTCGCTCTCTCAAATAAATAATCTTAAAAAAAAAAAAAAAAAAAAAAGGAACCAACAAACAAATGCAGGAAGCTAGGTAGGAAAAGTGTGCTGTCTAAGCCTGGAAAAGTGGGTAGTTATTAGCACCTTGGGGTTCAAGGTCATGCTTCTTTGTGAGTCTAATTAATGTGTCTAATTAACATGTTAAATCTCCACCCCTAGGCATGATTTTTAGTATTATAATGAGGGAGAGAGTCTGTGAAAGTTCAGGACTAGGGTTCATTTTGGTGCAAACTGGTTGGGACCGGTCTGGGTTTGCTGGTTAGCTGGTGCTTTCCTTTGCAAGAAAAGTAACAGCTTCCAGGCTGCAGGGAGTTTTTCCTGTGCTCAGGGGCTTGTGCCCAAGGTCGAGGACTGGCTCACTGTGACTAATTATGAATGAAGATCTAAAGAACAGCTACATCTATTAACGTGTAGTAAAATGAGCTCTAGATTTGGGAGCAGAGGACCTGAGATCTGATGCTCTTTCAATAGTCCTTTGCTGTCTGATTACCTGATTTATCCCATCACAGAGCATATCTCTTCTTCCAGTAAATCTTCAAGTCTCTCCGCCTTGTCTGAATGGATTAGCCTCGGAGGTCCACAGTTAGCTCCTGTGTAAGAGGAGAACCATAGTGTCTATCCGCTCTGGATGGCCAGGGTCTGGACGAGGTCAGCTCTTGTACCCATCAGGTCAATGACCACAGAATCTTATGAATCAGAGAAAACCAGCCATAAGCTGGTACCTCATTCCACAGCCCAAGGCAGTGAGGAGCAAGTGGCAGCCAAGAAGACAGTTACAGAAAACCACTATGCACAATCAGGATGCTGAAGATCATTTTTACCGAGTACGGCCACACCTCAAAGAGACTGCAGGTTCAGTACCAGACCACGGCAATAAAGTAAATATCTCAACAAAGTGAGCCAAATGAATATTTTGGTTTTCTGGTGCATGTAAAAGTTATGCTTACCCTATACGATAGTCTCTTAAGTATGCAATAGCCTTAGATCTAAAAAAAAAAAAAGCCCATAAATAAAGTATTGCTAAAAAATGCTAACCCATTGTCTGAGCTTTCAGCAAGTCATAATCACTGATCACAGATCACCCTAACAAATAAGACGAAGAAAGTTTGTGGGGCACCTGGCTCACTCAGAAGAGCATATGGCTTGATCTTAGGGGTCATGAGCCCCACTTTGGGTGTAGAGATTACTAAAAATAAATAAACTTCAAATTATGTTATTTTATTTTATTTTTTAAAAGATGTTATTTTTTATTTGACAGAGACAGCAAGAGAGGGAACACAAGAAGAGGGAGAGGAGAGGGAGGGGGAGAAGCAGGCTTCCCACCGAGCAGGGAGCCCAATGTGGGGCTTGATCCTAGGACCCTGGGATCATGACCTGAGCCGAAGGCAGACACTTAACGACTGAGCCACCCAGGCGCCCCCGCCCCCCAAATTTTACATACTAGGAGAACTACCTCCAATTTGTAAGAAATGCAGTTGTCTGCAAAATGCAACAAAGTGAAACACGGTGTGAGTCGTGCCTGAATTTACTCCTTACAATAGCGTCATGAATTCGTGTCTGTTCCTACCACCACTTTACAGGTGTAGAAACCAAGGCACAATCTAGGTCATTTGTTCCTAACCATGATCAATAAGCAGTAGAGAAAATTTTGAATTGCACTAACACACTGCTTAGGGAAATAGGAGTAAGAAGGTACACAAAACACTGCCTTGCCCTTGAAACCTTCCACCCTAAAGTAGGGGCGAGGAAGAGGCACAATCACAAACACTAAGCCAGATAGAAGACAGAGCCAAATAAGGATATTAGGAGGAAGGGGTCCTTCTGCATGGGGATGTGTGTGCCAAGAGCCAGGACCAGGGGGTCCAGCCATCCATATCTGTACCAGGGACTCCCTGGGAGGGAACAGAGAGGGTCCAGGGTCTGGCAAATAGAGCAGCAGAGCTTCCAGAGATGGCTTGATGGTCTTTTTCATGCCTGATCTGGCTGTGTGTTCGAATTTAGTGTGTTCGACATTGATCGAATTTAGGATCCCCAATAGGGGACGGTGGACATGGAGCTCCTAATGTGCTGGAACAGGAAGCCCTCTGCCCCGCTATGGGAGAGTCTTGCCCCTGTCAAGTTAACTAAACAGGAAGGTCATTAGACAGCAGTGGTCTCCATTAGCAAACCAAAATCTAAATCTGAAAGTGCCTCAGGGTTACAAAATGGAAGGACAACCCATCACAAGCAGTCAACTAGACATTAAGCTCTACCAATCAATACTTTCCTTGTTTCACCCTTGCCTTTTCTCTATACAAGTCTCTCCCCACACTTGGTGGAGTACTCCTAAACACTTTTGGCTTGGTGCTGCCCCATTTGGAAGTAAATAAACTCCTTCTGCCTCCCTTTATCTTTTAATGCCCCCCAACAATCTATTCATGTCCTTAGAACTAACTTAACCTTAGAACTAACTTAACCGAAATGCAAGACATAGAGGAGAAAGTTAGATGACCCCACAAAGGAGGTATAGGGACAAACCCCAAAAGTGGAAATCTTCTATAGGAAAACAGATCTGTTTTCTGTACATCGATGACATGGGGGTCAGAGGAGAGAAGACTACTTGAGGTGCCAGTACTAAGGAGACAGAATCTCGTGTAAGATAGACCCTAGTTCAAAAAGACTGACTGTAGAAAGACACTGGTGAGAGAATCAGGGAAGGCTGATTGTAGGTGATGTAGTAGATAACACTGAGAAAAAGTCATTTAGTCAGGAGTGATAATGGCACTGTGGTCGTATGAGAAAATGTCATACTGTAGAGATCTATTGTGCTTTCTGAGATTTGACACGACTTCAAGCATCTTCCTTATAACACTTGAGCAAGGGGCGCTTGGATGGCTTAGTCGGTGAAGCGTCTGCCTTCAGCTCAGGTCATGTTCCAGGCCATGATCTTGTTGTTGTTGTTGTTGTTGTTGTTTTTAAGATTTTATTTATTTATTTATTTATTTATTTGATAGAGTCCCCGCTGAGTAGGGAGCCTGACATGGGACTCAATACCAGGACCCTGAGATCATGACCTGAGCTGAAGGAAAACTTTTACCCGACTGAGTCACCCAGGCGCCCCTAAATAAATAAAATCTTGAAGAAGAAGAAGTAGTAGTAGGGGAGGAGGAGGAGGAAGAAGAAGAAGAAGAGGAGGAGGGAGAAGAAATGTTGTAGACCTTGGTGATTACATAACTGTTTACCTTGTCAAAATTCATAGACCTATGCAGCAAAAAAAAAAAAGCAAATATTATTCCATGTAAATTATACTTTAATAAACCTATTTTTAAAAACAAAACAGAATGAGCCCCAGAGCTAAAGAAGAAAGAGGGACAGAGGGTGGGAAGAGAGGAGAGAAGGATGCTCTGCAGAGAAGGCTCGGAACCTAAAGACCAAGAAAAACTCCTTGTGAACACTGACCAGTGTGAGGTCCTAAGTCCTTCTGAGAACCGTCTCCTCCCTGTGTCCGTTTCCACAGCCTCAGGGAGGAAAACCAAAAGATAAGTTCTGCTTCACTTCCCTCCCGTGTTCCCTTTGCTGTACCTCTGAGTGCTATACCTCTCTCTCTCTGCTGTCACCCCTCCTCCTTGCCTTTTTCATTCTCTTGGGAAGACAGTCCCGTCTCTCCCCCTAGTCTCGGTGCTGGCTGCTGAAAGCAGGGGCTGGAACATTGGTATCACTTTGATATAACTGGAACAGCCTGTTCCGGGGACGGAACAAGCTAGCAGTGACCCAGAGATTTTTGTTAAAGAATCTGACTGTATTGATCCAAGTTTAAATGAAAGAATGGATAAGTATTTTTGCTGCTAAGCAGTCTGGCCAAGAATTGATGAAAAAAACATTCAGGAAGAATTAAGTGGAAAACAGTGGGGTCCCCTTTCCAGCTCCTTCTAGCTGATGGAGAATTCTTCCTGGTTTCCATTTTGGCAAACGGGGGTCTCATATCTCATGGGGCGGGGGGGGGGTGCCCCCAAGCCCCTCAGGACACCTTTCAGACAGGGAGAGTTACCTAATCACAACATGCTTATTTCATCCTAAATTACAGTATTGAATGCTTTGCGGAGCTGTCTTTTTCTTGAGAAAGTACATTTGTTAAAGACTGAAAGTTGATTGATTAGTAAAGTAATAAACTGTCTTGTCTTCCTATGTACACCTTCAATTTCCATAGTTGCTTATTTCTTGTAACAAGAATTTTGGGGACTAACAAGTAATCGAACTATTTGGATTGTTTTCATTTCATATCTTAAGTGTTGTTTTCATTTCATATCTTAAATTTTTATTTTTATCTTAAAGTTTCTTTTTTAAATGTCAGATTGGGTGATCCATTCCAATAGGTCAAGAAGTGGGAGGGGGCACCTGGCCAGCTCAGTGGCTAGACCATGTGACTCTTGATCTTGGGGTTGTGAGTTCAAGCCCCACATTGGGTATAGAGATTATATAAATAAAATCTTTTCTTTTTAAATAGGAAAAAATTAGAATGAAATGTTTTCCTTCCCATCTACAGAGCACCCCTTCCCTAAAACAAGTTTCTTTTGTATTCTTCCAGGGGTTGTAATGCATATGTATATGAATATTTGCTTACCCCATTTTAAAGTGTAAACTTCTATTAAAGTATATATCCCTGGGGACGCCTCAGTGGCTCAGTTGGTTAAGCATCTGCCTTCAGCTCAGGTCATAATCTCGGGGTCCTGGGATCCAGCCCTGTATCCAGGTCCTTGCTGAGTGGGAAGCCTTCCTCTCCCTCTCCCTCTGCCTGCTGCTCCCCCTGCTTGTGCTCTCTCTCTCTGACAAATAAAATCTTAAAAAAATAAAAAATAAATAAAGTACATATCCCTGGAGGAAAAAAAATGCACAAATAATAACTGATCAGCTCAATGGTTTTTCTTATCGTGTAACCCTGGATCAACAAAGAAAACTTTACCAGAATCTCAAAGCCCATATCCAGTCATTAACCGGACCAGGGCTCAAACCCTCCCACACTTTATCCTAATTTCTAGCACCATAGACCAAATTTTATATAATACAGTGTGTATCCCATTGTACCTAGCTCTTTCCTTCAACAATGTGTCTGTGAGATTCATCCCTGTTGTTATATGTAGTAGTAGCTGATTAATTTTTGTTGTTAAATAGTATCTCATTGTGTAAATAATATACTTCATTTGTTCTGTTCTACTCTGTGCGGACACCTGGGTATGGGGCTATAAGGAATAGTGCTGCTATAATTGTCTTTCTTTTCTTTTTCTTTCTTTCTTTTTTTTTTTTTAAGCTTTTATTTATTTATTTGAAAGACACCAGGAGCAATGGGGAGGGATGGAGGAAGAAGCAGGCTCCCCGCTGAACAGGTGAAGCCCAATGTTGGACTAGATCCTACAACCCTGGGATCATGACCTGAGCCGCAGGCAGCCACTTAACTGACTGAGCCACCCAGACAGCCCTCCTTTTTTTTTTTTTTTAAGATTTTATTTTTTTAAGTAATCTCTCCACAAAATGTAGGGTTTAACTCACGACCCCAACCAAGATCAAGAGTTGCAGGCTCCACTGACTGAGCCAGCCAGATGTCCCATGTTTTTCCTTCCCTAAGCTTATGAAGATATTTATCTATGTTTCTTCTATTAGATCAATTGTTTTGTTTTCAGATATCTAATCCTTCCAAGCTGAGGGCTTTTTTTTTTTTCAAGTTGACTTTTATGTATGTTGTAAACTAGGAGTCAAGATTCATTTTTTTCCATATGAATATCCAGTTAACTTAGCACCATTTTTTGAAAGGGATGTCTTTTTTCTACCACACTACAGCATAAATCAGTTACGAATCAATTGCCTGTATGTGTGCATTTCTGACCTCTGTCTTACTGGTCTATTTGCCTTTTGTTGCACCCATAACACACAGATTTCACTACTAAATCTTCACAGCTTTACTGAGGTATGATTGATAAAATTGTAAGATATATAAAGTGTACAATGTGATGATTTGATGTATATTGTATCAATTAGCCCATCCATCACCTCTTACTCACCTTTATTTCTTTACTTGGTGAAAACATTTGAGTTCTACCGTCTTAGCAAATTTCAGTCATACCATACAGCATGTTCGCCACTAGAGTTGCCATGCTACACATTTGATCCTCAGATTGTATCCATCTTACACTGAAAGTCTGTACCCTTTTACCTGCCTCTCCCTCTCCCTATTTCCCCCACCCCCCAGCCCCTGGCAATCACTTTTCTACTCTCCATTTCAGTGAGTTGGACTTTTTTTCCATAATACGACTTGGTATCTGATAGTTGAAATCCTTTATCTTTGTTAGGCTTCAGGGTTGCCTTGGCTCTACTTGGCCCTTTGCATTTTCATACAAATTTTAGACGCAGTTTGGCCCCTCCCCTATCCCTTTTTAACCTAAATCATAGCAGAACAAACATACAGGTCTGCATCTTGGTTTTTTTCCATATGTCGGAGGTTTTTTATATAACTAAAGAGCTTCCCTATTTTTTTTTTGAAAGCTGAATAGTATCCTACAGGATGGATGAGACATAATTTATTCTATCAACTACTGTTAAGGGACAGTTAGGTTAATTCCAATCTTTTGTTCTCATTCATACCTCCAATGAAGACATTTAGACTTCATGTAAATTGTTTTCTTTGGTGGTCATCAATGTAAGTTCAAAGATATTAGTAAATTTTTCTTATTGTTCATCTATTGGGAATAATAAAATAACAACACAGGATATGATTAGAAAAGATCCTTTGTGGGACGCCTGGGTGGCTCAGTTGGTTAAGCGGCTGCCTTTGGCTCAGGTCATGATCCCAGCGTCCTGGAATCGAGTCCCACATCGGGCTCCTTGCTCGGCAGGGAGCCTGCTTCTCCCTCTGCCTCTGCCTGCCACTCTGCCTGTGCTCTCGCCCTCTCTCTCTGATAAATAAATAAATTTAAAAAAAAAAAAAAGATCCTTTGTGGCTTTCAGCCAATATTTGCCATTTTGGCAAGTATAGTAGTTGATGTTAAAAATAACCTGATGTGGGGGCACCTGAGTAGATCAGTTGCTTAAGCGACCAACTCTTGATTTCGGCTGAGGTCATGATCTCAGGGTCATGAGGTCAAGCCCGCCGTCTGACCTGTGCTGGGGGTGGAGCCTCCTTAGATCCTCTCTGCCTCCCCCCACCCCACACCTCTCTCTAAAAAACCCAACAAACAAAAAACCCTTTATGTAGGAAATATGTTGGGATTCAGAGCCAATGGCCAAGAAAGAATTCTTGAGACATCTTCCCTGCAAAAAGTTAGTTTTATTAAAGCACGAGGACAGGACCTGTGGGCAGAGAGTTGCATTGGGGTCATGAAGAGTGGCTTATGATATACTTTCAAGTTGGGAGGGGTTGAGGGATAGTGTAAGTCTCTAAGGAATTTTGGAAGCAAAGTTTCCAGGATCTTGGGGGGCTAAGCTATTGTTAGGAAAAGGTCATTTATTACTGTCTAGTAAAACTCTAGTCATGAGACCCTTCAGATGTGTACAGGTGGGCCACAAGCTTGGGGGATGATTGCTAACATAGATGCTGGGGGTAGAGACATAGGAAGTTCCAAAGGAATTTTTATATATTACAGAAGACATACAGGACCCTAGGGGGTCCAGCTAAGATTGCCTTTTGCCCTTAGGGGCGTGTCAACTTTGAGGCCCTTGAGTTTCTAGAAGAAGGTCACTCTGCCTCTTTCAAGGATTTGTCGTAGGCTGTAAGCAGCAAGGAAATCTAAGTTTTCTCTTTTGCCTTTGTTTCCTACATTATAACTAACGTCTGTACAGAGCTTTAGGGCAAAAGAGTTATTTAACAGAATCATTCTACATACGTCACTTTCACCAATGAGGCAGGGATTATTTTTTGTCAATTTCATGTTACAGATGAAGTGCAAAGAGGCTGAGTGACTTGCCCAAGGTTTATAAGTAGTGAGATGGGGTAGCTGGGAATTGAATTCCAGCTGCCTGACTTGATGTCTTGCATAAAGGCAAACAAGCAATTATAAACAATTAAGCAATTAATTGTTTATAATATAACAATTAACATAAGCAATTACATAACAATTAATATAAGCAATTATAACACATCAGAGCTCACTCCATATTGCAAACTCCATGACATAATTTTTTAGGTTAACTGCTCAAAACTAAAGCCAAGCTTTCCTATTACAACTTAATTTATTAAATATAATCATAACTCTTGGGAAAGTTACATTTTAGATGCAACTGTTTTTGCAACTTAGATTAGGTTAGCAAACTTTGAACAGATTTGAAGCAAAAATATTCTATTGCTCCACCTAGGGTCAAAATAAAGACATGTACCAAGGTTCTGATTCAATTAATATTTTCCACATCAAGTATAGAGTGGGCCAAAACTTTGTTCTTAGATAACTCCACATATATTTTGCTAAATAAATACTTAATTGTACTTAGTGACTATTTTACCTGACTGTGTTTCTGAGGTGGAGTGGCTTTAGCTTCTGTTGACTTTTATTTAAAAAAAAAACTGCAGGGGACGCCTGAGTGGCTCAGTCGGTTAGGCAGCTGCTTTCGGCTCAGGTCATGATCCCAGTATCCTGGGATCGAGTCCCACATCCGGCTCCCTGCTCAGCGGGGTGCCTGCTTCTCCCTTTGCCTTCTCCTGCCACTCTGCCTGCCTGTGTGCTCTCTCTCTGACAAATGAATAAAAAGTTTTTTTAAAAATCTTTATTAAAACAAACAAACAAACAAACAAAAAAACAGAGCGGACACACCAGGGTCCTGAGGTTTCAGCCAAGCTTCCCCTTGGTTGAAGGAGCTGTGTAGGAATCTCATCCCCAGCCAACTCCGGGGACAGGGACTGGTTTTGAGTTCCGCGGGAATCAGTCACCGACCCAGGATCATCCCCTTGAGGATAACTTCAATTCTTTTTCAAAGGGTCTGCATTGAACAATTTCAAGGAGCCCTTTAAATGCAATTATCCTAGGAGGGGCAGTTCAGTCTAGGTGGCCCTGACATCCCCCCCCCGCCCCACCCCCTGACTGTTCCCTCCTATTCCGTTTGGTTCTGTGACTGCCTATTGTTTTTGCGGTCTAAAACAAGTTAAGCTTTGGAGGAAAGAGGAAGAAAGATAGCTAGGTGCTCTCCAGGCCCACTAAAGTGTCCTATCCAGCCTTTTCCACACTGCATTATTAATACAATAGCAATGCTTACTTAGTTATCTGCAGCATATGATTTTTAAAAATGCATAATACTAATACTGCTCGATTGACGTTTCTTGCATTTAATTATTAACTAGTAGAGATTCTGCAGTTTTAATGAGAACTAATGGTAACATATGAAACCGTCCTCCTCCCCTCTCCCTACAAATCTCAGGGCCAATTCTAGCCACACCCACCTATTGGCAGGATGAGTGTACCTTTTTGGGCCCGGGGCTGTCGGTTCATCAATTTCCCCAGACCACCTCCCCCAGAGGTCCTGATGCAAATTCGAGGGCTCCAGGGCGGAAGTGGGAGGAGCTTGAGTTTGGGGTTGGTAGTAGCTGTTCTACTGGTTTTGTCCTGAACTTCTCTTTCAGGTAAGATCATTTTAATCTGGAATCTGATGTTAGGTTCTCCTGAAGGCAAAAAAGCAGTGCAGGTTCTAAATAGTTTTTAGATTTTCTGAAACAAAGAAAGGTTCTCTGAGATCATCAGCCTCTTGAGGCTGAGGGAATGTGACCTGTCCAAATTATTTAGGTAATTTTTTTAATCTATTTTTTTCCTTCTCCCTTACCCCCTGTTTTGTTTGTTTGTTTTATTCTCCAGCACTTTCCTTTCCCCAAAATCTCCAGTCAGGCCTCATCAAGTTCATCTCCAATCTTCAACTATAGCTTCATCGAGGAATCCTTGAAACCTGACAAAAAGTAAGTGATTTGTTATATGTTCACTTCTTCGTGAGTTTTTAAAAGTTTCCTACCTATTTAAAAATTTCATTTTTTAAATTAATTTTACATTACTGTTATGTGAAGGTGTGAAATATTTTAGGAACAAGTGGAATTTTGAGCAAGGGTCAACTCCTAACTTTTCCTTTGCTCTTATTTTGGGAAGTCCTGCTTTGGTTTACAGAAACTCGCCCTCCTTGTGGACTCCAAGCGTGCATCTTGGGTGTGAGTGAGCTTGTCATTCTTCGGATGCACACAAATAGGAACACCGTGGCCTGCCACACAGAAAGCTGAAAACAACGTTCTGTGGGATGAAAAAAAGACCGAGGTCCTCAATTTCACTTTCGAACAATAACTTGTGATTCATGCAAGTTATTTAAGCTGTTTAAACATTGGTGTCCTCACAGGTTATCAAAAGATAATTTATTTGAGCACAAATCGGCTGGATTCAGGCAGCCCCAGACTGGAAGGGTTGAGAAGCGCTTTGCTGACCAGAACGTCGGCAATGGCAGATGCAGGAAAAAAAGCTAAAGCATAGAAAGGAAATTATTTCACTGGCTATCACTTAAAGCCTAGTCGGCTGTGATTGATCATTTTTATGTTTTGATTTCTTAACCTGGAGGCATTCTGGGCTTAGATTTTGGTTTGCTTATGCAGGCCACCAAACCATTACAGCCATTTTGGTCCACTGGCCTCCTTGCCCAGTTAATTTAACAAGGTAAAATGGAGACAACTCATAACTCTCAAAGTTACTGAAAAATTAAGTAAAAAAAAAAAAAGATGAAATCATTTAGTAAGTAGACATTCAATTCAAGTATTTATTGAGTCTATGTTAGTTTCAAGCACTTGGAACTAAATAATCGAGTGCTCGCGAGCAAAACAGACAAAAATATATTGCTGCGTGCAGTTAACGTTGTAGTAAATTGCATAATAAGTAAGCACCTGGGAAAATAGGTCAGAAGTTAGTAGAGCGGGGGCGCCTGGGTGGCTCACTGGGTTAAAGCCTCTGCCTTCAGCTCAGGTCCTGGTCTCAGGGTTCTGGAATCGAGCCCCACATTGGGCTCCCTGCTTCTCAGGGCATCCTTGCTCAGTGGGGAGTCTGCTTCTCCCTCTCCCTCTGCCTTCCTCTCTGCCTACTTGTGATCTCTCTCTCTCTCTCAAATAAATAAATAAAATCTTAAAAAAAGTAAAAAGTTAATAGAGCTATGTCCTAATAGCAGAGCAGGGCCTGAAGGATTAGGAGATCCAGGGAGGTCACACTGGAGAGGTGACATTTGAGTAGATTGGAAGGTGATAGAGGTTTGCCATGCTGTGAAACAGGGTAAAGCATTGCAGAGAGAGGGAACAGCCAGCACAGAAGCCCCAGGTGGGAGCAGCCCTGTCTTGTCCCAGAAGCAGCAAGCCTGTGGGTGTGTTATACTCAGGAAGAGATGACAAGAGAATGGGAGTCAGAGAGCTAAGGGGTGAGGAGATAGCCAGCTAGATCAGGTAGAGCTTTGTAGGCTTGTTAAGAGGGTTTGGCTTTTGCTCTGAGTGAAATGGGGAGCCACTGGAGTGTTTGAGCGGACTTCTTTGAAAAAATGTTTCCTGCCCAGTGCACCTGCCTAGGTGACTCAGTGGGTTAAGTTCCTCTTTTGGCTCAGGTCATGATCCCAGGGTCATGGGATTGAGCCCCACATTGGGCTCCCTGCTCCGCAGGGCATCTGCTTCTCCCTCTGCCTCTCCTCCTGGCTTGTGTTCTCTCTCACTCCCACACACACACTCTCCCTCAAATAAATAAATAAAATCTTTAAAAAAAAGTTTCCAGGCCACTGAGTGGAGAGGGAGAATATCAGACAAGGTTGGAAACTGGGAGAGTTTGCCTTAATCTAGGTGAGAGATGATGAGATGAGGTCAGGACAGGTGAGAGTTGGTCAGTTGCCAGACAAGTTGTGAAGGTAGAGCCAACAGACGTTCCTGAAAGATTCTAGGTGGAATGTGCATGATCCGGGGGTCCTGGAATTGAGCCCCACAGGCTCCCGCTCAGCAGGGAGCCTGCTTTTGCCTCTGACCCTCAGCCCACTTGTGCGTGCGCGCTCTCTCTCTCTCTCTCTCTGAAATAAAACCTAAAAAATAAAAACAAAGTAAAAACCTCCAAAAATAAAATAAAATAAAGACTAAATAAATAAATAAATAAAACTAAAAACTAAAAACCATCCTTTGCAGGCGTGCCGTACAAACGGGTAGTGGGCTGGGTGGCCCATGGGCCACGGTTTGCCAGCCTCCAGTCTAGGTGGCAGCAGGGAGGTTAGTTAACATGGATGAATACAAATACAGTGGAGATACGTGGTGAGGGGAATTCAGGAATTCTCCCAAGGGCTTGGATTTTCTGTTCAGTAGGACCCTGAGATTGGGAAGAGAGAAAGTACAGTAGGTTTGAGGAGAGAAACGAAGGCCAGAACTACAGAGGGTGACTCGACCAGGAGCCAATTAAGTAGGATGATTCTCTGTGCAGCATGAAGGCCCCTCCTGAGGTCTGAATCAGAAGTGAGACAGCCACAATTGGCTGCATGAATGGGGACACCGAGCTGTGGTTTCGAGCTGTGGTTTCGCCAAAGGAGTTTCAAGTAGGAGGAGCAAAGAAGGTACATCTGTGCAAGAGAGTCATTATGATGGTTGTAAGGTCTAGCAGATAAAACAACAGGATGCCCAGTTATATTTGAATTTCACGAATTTGAATTTCACTAAAACAAATAATGTTTTAGTAGAAGCACAGGACACAGGAGGGAGGGAGAACAGAAGGCATGTTGTAGGCGAAGGGCATCAGTGGACTGGAGGTTCTAGTGTGGAAGAATGTTGGAGAGGGCTACCAGGAAGGGGGAGGTAGAATCAGATGCTTAACCTCGAGATTAGGAGCAGTTGCAGCTCCTCGTCATGACAAGCTTCAGGGTTTAGCTATTGGGATAAGCCAGTAGCCCTGGGTGGACAAGACCACTGGGGGTAAGGAATTCAAGGAAGTCACCTTTCAGAGGGGTCGGGTACACTGATAGGGCATTGATAATGCCCTAAGAAGGCTGAAATAACTGTACTCTTCCCATGTATCCAGCACCAGATCGGGACAGGAAATAAAGATTAATTAGTGTTCCAGGCTAGAGTGACCTAGAAAGGTCATTTAGAACTGGATCAGGCAGGCCCTGGAATGTCATGCTAAGAAATTTAAGAACATTGGTTTAAGATCCCTCCCCTGTGTTGAGAAATAGTGAAATCAAAGAACTCATCCATTGACATGCCTGAATATGAGAGGTTTCAAATATGGACTTGAAACGTATCGTGTTACCATATTATATAAACTGGGATTGGGTCAACTGCTTGGTCTTTTTAAGCCTTCATAATCTTCTGGTTACTTATAAAATGAAAGTAATAATAGGAAATTAGGAAGTACTTTAAGGACTTCCTCCTGCCTCCCCCCCGCCCCCGCCAACAAGTGAGTAAAAATCAGACTGCATAGAAAGAGTAAGGTTGAGTTCTTAAAATATGCATTGGACCTGTGTGGTGGGTACCTGGAGGTTGGCCTAAGGAGGGTTTAGGGAGGAGCCTGCATGGGCTGGGTCATGACCTAGGAACAAGGTGTCAGGTCAGACCTTTGAGAAGAGGGAAGGAGCAAGCAAACATTTTTTTGCTAATTAATGTCTCTGTACTGCTTTAGTATGAACACACTCCCCACCCCACCCTTGCCCGTAGTATGTATAGGCTGTAACTGGGATCTGGAAACTAACTGGAATTAGAGGAGACATAAAAGGGCCTTCTGAGGTGCCAGGTTCTGAAACCACAGTGTGCACTCGGTAAGATGGGCTGCCAGTGCTTACGGAAAAGCAGACTCCACAGCAATATCCAATCAGAAATGGAAAATGGCTTATTTGCACAACTGGGATATAGGACATTTGGGGGAAGACTGCGGTGTCTGCAACCCAGCTGCACCCACAGAGAACATTATCGGGGCCTGGCGGGGATGCTAAAGCCTTCAGTGAAAGGGAACAGGTCAGGTGACAGCTAAGAAGCCCTCTACCCCAACTCCAGAAGCTCGGTCGCAGAAAGCAGAGAAGGGGTATGTGCAGAGCGTGTCCTCCATTCCTGGCAGAGCTCTTGGCCTGTAGAGATCAATAAATAAATTGTTGAGTGAATGAATGAGTACAGAACAGCGAAGAAATTCTTCAGAATTTCCTAGGTTGTGTTTGACCACTTAACCAGATATGTGGCCTTGGGCAAGTTAATTAGCCTCCCTGAGCCTCAGTTTCCTCATCTGAATAATGAGACTAATTCTGGTCAATACCTCCACACCTTTTGCAAAGATGGAATGAGATAGCACTTAACAGTTAAAAGGAGTGATGGTTGCCAATAGGAAAAGAGATAGGGAGTAGTCTTTGTGAGGTGGGAGCAGGTTTTTAGAAATAACTGGAATTAAAAGTGGGGTGGGGGGCCCTCTAACATTTTTGGAAGTTCTGGAACCTAGGAGAAGATTTTCCAAGTAAAGGTTAAAAGAAAGTATTTGCTTTCTATTACATGTCAACTCATATGAAAGACAGTGGTACATCTATTATCTGGAAGCAGATCCCTGGGGATAGAGAACACCCTGAAAAAAATAGAACAAATATGCAGATAGCAGGTAAATCATGGAATAAAACGTAAATCATGGAATATTGTTGGAGCACCTGACTGGCTCAAGTCAGTAGAGCATGCAACTCTCCATCTCAGGGTTGTGAGTTCGAGCCCCGTGTTGGGTGTAGAGTTTACTTAAAAATAAAACCTAAAAACAAACCAATATTTCTATGATTTCTATTTCTATTATTATTTCTATTACACCAATAATTTAGGCTCAAGTATCTTAGAATGTTAAAGGTGACTTTAGAGATTTCTTCCAAACCCCAGTCCAGAGCCCACATGTCAGCAAGAGTGACTTCTAGATTTGAGGCCAGAATGAGATCTTTTTTTTTTTTTTAAGATTTTATTTATTTATTTGATAGAGATTACAAGTAGGCAAGAGAGGCAGGGAGAGAGAGGAGGAAGCAGGCTCTCCGCGGAGCAGAGAGCCCAATGTGGGGCTCGATCCCAGGACCCTGGGGTCATGACCTGAGCCGAAAGCAGAGGCTTTAACCCACTGAGCCACCCGGGCGCCCCCAGAATGAGATCTGCTCGCCCTGCTTGTGTGGGTGCTTTGTCTGTCAAAACAAAACAAAACTGAGATAGGAAGACCACGGACAGAGCAGTGGAATTTCAGGATATCAGCTGGGGTATCAGTTAAATGGTAGTGTGGATGTTGAGTAGGCCGTTGGATGTGTGCAGTATGGCACTCGGGAGAGTCTCAGTTAGAGGCTGTATATTTGGGAACTGTAGTATCTAAAGTCAGGAGACTAGGGTGCTTGGGTGGCTCAGTTGGTTAAGCGTCTGCCTTTGGCTCAGGTCATGATCTCGGGGTGATAGGATCAAGCCCCACATTGGGCTCCCTGCTCAGCGGGGAGCCTGTTTCTCCCTCTCTCTTTGTCCCTCACCCTGCTTCTGCTTGCTCGCTCTCTGTGTCAGATAAATAAAATCTTTTTTGTAAAGTAAAAATAAAGTCAGAAGACTAGAGGAGCTCACTAAAGGAGTAAGATTATGTTTAGAAAAGAAGACCAGGCGCCCGGGCGGCTCAGTAGGTTAAGTGGTTGATTTCTTGATTTCCGCTGAGGTCATGACCCAAGGGTTGTCAGATCGAGCCCCAGTATCTAGCTCTGTGATGAGCATGGAGCCTGCTTAATTCTCTCTCTCTCTCTCACTCTTAAAAAAAAGTCCAAGGACCCCGTGTGGGAATAGGACTGGGGGGAAAAGGTGGAAATCAGCAAAGAGCCAAGGAAGAGTCAGATTAGGGTGACCAGGGAGCCAGTCAGGAGAAGCAAGTAGAGTTAAGATGAGAACAAGGACTTGGCAGTTGGATGTAGGTGATGTGCAGGTCAGGAGGAGTTTCTTTGGAATGGTCTGAACAAAAAGCCTGATAGCAGTGGGGTTAGCATCAATGAACATGGAAAACTCCAGAAATTTTACTGGAAAAGCAAGGAGAGAAATGAGGCCAGAAGCTGGTAGATAATTGAGGCTAAAGAGAGATGATGAATAATGATGGGACAGATAAGCGCAGGTTCATGTGTTAATGAGAACAATACAGGAGAGAAAGGGAAGTTGATGATGTGGGGGGCGGGGCAGGGGGAATCGGAGCAAAAAAAAAAAAAATCTCCGGAGTCCTGTTGTCATAGAGATGGGAGGGCGTTTCGTGGAGGGCACAGGCGGGGGTGCCCTGAAGAGCCTGGACAGTTCATCTACGGTAGCGAGCAGAAAGCCAGCGATCACCCTGCGGCTGCTGGGGTGGGGGAGGCGTGTCGTGGACACTCACTTCCAGCTGCTTCATTTCCTCCTGAAGTGGGAGGGATGCCGGTGGGCAGAGAGGCGTT
Organism: Mellivora capensis; assembly: GCA_004024625.1. Classification (NCBI taxonomy): domain Eukaryota; kingdom Metazoa; phylum Chordata; class Mammalia; order Carnivora; family Mustelidae; genus Mellivora; species Mellivora capensis. Next base: position 110,423 of record PISX010003582.1, read on the forward strand.
GGAGGTGTGTGGAGGGAGCTGAAAGTGTAACACAGCTGTCTAGGAGAGGGCGTGAGAGTGACCGCACTGGGGACACACACGGTGATTGAGGGTCCTCGTGATATTATGGGTCTGAGTTTGAAGCCAGGGCGGTGAGCTGGGTGGTATGTTTCCTTCCGCCACTTCTTGCTGCAGTTGGGCCAGGACCAGGGTCAGCGGAGAGTGGATGGATCCAGGGCTGTGCTACCTGCAGACGGGTCGGGGGCGCATTCAAGAGAGCGGTCTTAATGACGCTCACAGAGTTCGCTCATTCAAACAGCCATCTGGGCAGTGCTTACGGTCGCCACTGTCCGTGGAATAAACTTGAGCCCGCAGCTCGGCGCTGCCTCTGCGAGGACCCTGTTTGCGCTCCCGCACGGCTTCCAGGTGGCCCCGGTAGGAGCCCCGGTTGGAACACGAGATAAGACAGGGCTGCCACCTCCTGGCCGGTTGCTGCGACTGCAGACACGCCGGCCCAGCTCCGCGGCTGGCTTCTCGCTGGGACTGGTAAAAAAACGGTGACCTGGACCAAAAGCTAGCCCTGGGAGGCCACACCTCCGCCTTTTCCCACCCCTCACTCTTCCGTTCTCATTCTCGGTAGCAAGCAAAATAATGCCTACGAAGGGACGCTCTTTTCCTGGGAAAGCTTTCCATTTTAGCAGACAACTGTGAATATTGAAAAGCCCTCAAGAAGCAAGGGAATGAAATAGTCCGTGAATTTCACGGGTCCGTGGAAAACCAACGCAGAAAATACTGGAAGTGCAAGGGTTTGCGCTGTGACCATCCCCAACCCCCCCCTCCTACCCCCTACACACCGCCACGCACATACTGCTTTGCAGATAGGGCACTACACTCAATAATTCCAAGCTGAGTTGTATGTTCTTAGATCAGAATCCATATTATGTGTTTACTGAGACACCATGATGTCCTAGGCCCCAAATAATGTATTCGTCAGCCCGTGGTTTGGTTTTAAAAGCCTTGAATATTCCCCACTCTTCACACGTTATTTCCTGTCTTGATTGGAATTTTTAGAACTATTCCTTTTAGTATAATAGACAGAAATCCTTTGAAAATTAAATAAATTAATCTGATAGGATTAGACATGTCAAGCTTTATTTTGTTACTGTATCAGGTTAGTTACCTGGCAGCTGGGCCCAGAACAAATGGAGCCGCAAGTGGGCAAGCATTTATGGGTTGATTTTAATTTTTATTAAAATAAACCTGAATATAAGTTCAAATCGTTAAAAAGGCTTATGATAAAAAATGGCAAATACCTGATCTGCCTTTTCTTACCTCCTACCCTTGTATTCATGGAAAATTACCTGTATCTTCTTTTTGCCAATCTTTCTTAGCATTCATCTCCATGTTTCTGAATAATGTATTTATATTGTGTTTCTCAGTTTATCAATTTTGGATATTACTGATTCATTTCCCTCTCCTCAGGTAATGATACAAAAGATTTTTAGCTACATTTCTTTGACAAAACATAGTTCATTGCTGAGGTACAATCCTTTGTTTTTCCTGGAATTAATAATTGTCTTATTTAGTTGCCCAACTACTTTCTTCACTGAATCTTTACCACACATACTTGATAATATTACAAAGGCACTGCTTTTCATTTTTCTTGTAGTCCTCTGTATTAGTGTTCTCCAGAGAAACAGAAGAGAGAGAGAGAGAGAGAGAGTGTGTGTGTGTGTGTGTGTGTGTGTGTGTATGGAGAGAGAGTGAGAGATTTCATTTTTAGGAATTGGCTCATATGATTGTGGAGACTTGGCAAATCCAGAATCAGTAGGATAGGCTGGCAGGCCAGACGCAGAAGGGTTGATACTGTAGCTCAAGTCTGAACGCAGTCTGGATGTAGAATTTCCTCTTGCTCAACGGACATCATTCTTTTTTCTCTTAAGGCATACAGCTGATTGGATGAGAACCACCAATATTATATAGGGTAATATGCTTGACTCAAAGTGTATTGATTGAAACATTAATCTCATCTGAAAAATACCTCCTCAGCAATATCCAGACAACATCCAAATAATCCAGGATCTTGGACTTGCCAAGTTGACACATTAAAATTAACCAGCACCAAAACAAACAAAAAAACAAAACAAAAAACCAAAAAACCCACAAAAATGAAATTTAACCCTCAGGGCGCCTGGGTAGCTCAGTTGGTTAAGCATCTGGTTTAGATGACTTTGGTTTAGGTCATGATCCCTAGGTATTGGGATCAAGCCCTGAGTTGGGCTCCCTGCTCGGTGGAGAGCCTGCTTCACCCCTCCCTCTGCCTGCTGCTCTGCCTACTTGTGCTCTCTCTCTCTGTCAAATAAATAAATAAAATTTAAAAAAATATATATCCTTTGCACTTTCTTTCCTAGAATCCTCTGTTCATGAATATAGTCTCTGCTCTTAATTACAGCCTTCTGCATACCTGCCCCAGTGGACTTTCTTCATGGCTGTCCTGGAACCCTTTCTCATCCAGTTACCCCTGTTTGAGGGGACATATCCTTTAGTAGCTTCTGGTGCAGCAGAAGTAAAAGTTTAAAGTCACTGAATGTTTAAAACATTTTTAATCTTTTTTAAAAAGATTTTTATTTGTTTATTTGGCAGAGAAACAGCTAGAGAGGGAACACAAGTTGGGGGGTGTGGGAATGGGAGAGGGAAAAGCAGGCTTCCTGCTGAGCAGGGAGCCAGATGTGGGACTTGATACCAGGACTCCGGGATCACAACCTGAGCCGAAGGCAGACACTTAATGACTGAGCCACACAGGCACCCAAAACATTTTTATTCTTCCCTCACATTTGACTGACTGATACAGCGCTCTCTAAAAAATGCTGGGTTGGAGATGCTTTTCTCTTAGGATTTTGGAGGCCTTCCTCCATCATCTGCTGATTTTCCAGAGTTGGCACTTTTGAACAATCCAGTAAAATTCTGATTTACCTGCGTTTTCTCTCTGAAAGCTTAAAAATTCTCTCTCTTAGGGCACCTGGGTGGCTCAGTTGGTTAAAAATGCTTTCTCTTGACTCCCAAAGTCCTGAGTTTTTGTGGTGACATGGCAGGGTGGGCGCCTTGTTCACTCACCTTGTTGAGCACTCAGCCCAGCTTTCAGTCCGGAGTCCCATGCTGTGCAAACATTTCTTATGTCACGTTGTTTTCCCTCTTTTTAATTATTTCCCCTCTTTTCAATTATTTCTTTTTCTGGTAGCTGCTGCTTTTATTTAGGTTGACTTTCTAATCTGACCCTCTAAGCTGCTTTCCTACTTTTGTTCTCTTTCACTTTTTTAAAAAAGATTTTATTTATTTATTTGACAGAAAGTAGAGAGGGAACACAAGTAGGGGGAATGGGAGAGGGGGAAGTAGGCTTCCCACCGAGCAGGGAGCCCGATGTAATGCGGGGCTCCATCCCAGGACCCTGGGTTCACGACCTGAGCCAGAGGCAGACGCTTAACGACTGAGCCACCCAGCGCCTCACTCTTTCACTTTTGATTTAACTTTCTGGTTGGTAGGTTTCCCTGATTTCAGTTTCTTAACTTTTTATGATTTCTTTCATTTTGACTTACAATTTCCCAGAGCCCTTTCTTGCCTTTTGATTTTTTTTCCTCTTTTTTCTACTTGTAACATGGTGGTGGTTCTCTCCTCAGGAACATCAGTGGTGCAGTAACAGGATTTCCTATACTCCTTCCTCCAAGGCTTGGTTAGTTGGTTGGGCTTTTTAAAAAGATTTTATTATTTATTTATTTGACGGAGAGAGACATAAAGAGAGAGGAAACACAAGCGGGGGAGGAGGGGAGAGGGAGAAGCAGGCTTCCCATGGAGCAGGGAGCCCAATGCAGGGCTCGATGCCAGGACCCTGGGATCATGACCTGAGCCGAAGGCAGACGCCCAAAGGCTGAGCCACCCAAGCACCCCTAGTTGGTTGTTTTTAAATCTCTTTCATGTTGGTGGCTTTTTCCAAATGTGTAGTCATCCTTGACTATTCATACTTAAGAGCGAGATCACTCTTTTGGCAGCTGATTTGTAGCTCTACACATACAGGTTAAACTTTGTGGGTTGGTGGATTCTCTTTTAGGGGACTGGTCCCCGAGCTGCCCTTTTTATTATGGAACGCTAACCTGTTCACACTTCATTTTTCTAAGGCTGTTCAAATTCTGCAGAAAAGAAAGGTCATCCATTTCTTGCAACGAGAGTGACGTCCAAACGTAGGCCTCATTGCTGATCTTCTGAGGGCAGGGCGGGAAGAAAAGGCCGAGGTCCCCACAGTTAACACAGTTAATTTGCAGACTTTTATTTAAAATTGAGCTAATTTCAGCCTGGGGCTCACTTCAACCTTCCCTTACTCTTTATGACCCCAAATGGCAAATGTCTCCAAATCCAAAGCCTTGGTTATTCAGATTCCCAAGAGAAGAGATCGTAGCTCTCCTATTGGCTGGGGAGACATTATTATCTCATGAGTGGATTAAGGAAAACAACTCAACTGCCCAGTACTAGGACATTCCGCCAATGCTTTTGCCTTACTCAAGTCTGGCCTTCCTTAATCCCTGGGGTCTCCAGGCACTAACTAAGCCTGTGAGCCAGTTGGCTTTCTTTTTTCTTCCACATTCATCTCCATTTAAGTTAGAATGTTCTCCCTTTCCTTTTTTTTTTTAAAGATTTTATTTCTTTATTTGACAGAGACAGCGAGAGAGAGAACACAAGCAGAGGGAGTGGGAGAAGGAGAAGCAGGCTCCCCGCTGAGCAGGGTGCTGGATCCCAGAACCCTGGGATCATGGCCTGAGCTGAAGTCAGATGCGTAACAGCGGAGCCACCCAGGAACCCCAGAAGTGACTTTAAATGCTCATTCACAACTACTGACAGATGGCAGGGGCAGGGGGGCAGGGCTGGAGTTGTCGTAAGACCTCTAGTGGTGTTCCTGTTCTGTGTTGGTGAGGAGCTAATGGCTGAGAGTCAGCTTCTCCACCTATGAAATGACACAAATACTCATCCTGACTATCTTATGAGATTGTTGTCAGGTCACGTGTGATCATTCAGATCCAAACGTTTCCCTGACTGTACACTACATTGATACATTCAAGGAGAAGTTCATGGACTTTGCCAGAAACTTGCCTACCTTTTCTGTGGAATGTGAAATTAAATGCGGTGCATTCCATGATCTTATGACACTCAGAATTTAGTAACATTTGTTTAGAGAAGAGGGAAAACAACAAAGACAAAAATCTGGCTTTTTTTTTTTTTTTAGTACTGGAATTTACATCTCCACTCTGAAATAATTCCGTGCATATTTTTCTGATCCATGTCTGCTGCCACTGGCTTTCTACTCTGCTTTCTTCTTTGCATTGAGTTTCTCCAGCCTTTAAAGAAAGGCTGGGAAAGCTTCAGTGTGGTGGGAATGATCCAAATGTCCATTGGTAGATAAACATATAAATACAATATAGTATATGCACACTGTAGAATAAGATGCAGCCTTAAAAAGGAAGGAATTTTTTTAATATTTTATTTATTTATTTGACAGAGAGACCACAAGTAGGCAGAGAGGCAGGCAGAGAGAGAAAGAGAGGGAAGCAGGCTCCCCTCTGAGCAGAGAGCCCGACGCAGGACTCGATCCCAAGACCCTGAGATCATGACCCAGGCCGAAGGCAGAGGCTTAACCCACTGAGCCACCCAGGCGCCCCAAGGAAGGAGGTCCTGACACCTGCTACAACATGAACCCAGAGGACAGGATGCTATGAGAAATCAGCCAGCCACAAAAAGACGAGTGCTGCCTGATTCCACTTGTCACATTAATCACAGAGACAAAAAGTAGGATGGTGCTTGCCAGGTCAGGAAGGAAAGGGAGTTATATTTAATGGGTGTATTTTCAGGTTTGCAAAATATGAAGAGTTCTGGAGATGGACAGTGGTGACGGTTGCACAACTGTGTGAATGTGTTTAATGCCACTGACCTGTTCTTCAGTGGTTAAAATAGTAAATTTTATGTTATGTGTATTTAGTAACAGTTAAAAAATAAGAAAAATAAAGCAGCTTAAGTGCATGATAGACAACATGTCCAGAAATAAAATCAGGTGTGCATGGTTCTCTAGAACATTTTTTTAAAAGATTTTATTTATTTATTTATTTATTTGACAGAGCAAGAGATAGCACAAGCATGGGGAGTGGCAGGCAAAGGGAGAGGGAGACGCAGGCTCCCTGCTGAGCAGGGAGACCAACACGGGGCTCAGTCCCAGGACCCTGGGATCATGATCTGAGCTGAAAGCAGATGCTCAGCTGACTGAGCCACCCAGGGCCCCTGTTCTCTAGAATCTTATGTACCTGCAGCATAATGGTAAGGGTTCGGTACACTTGTGGAGCTTGTGGAATTACACTGTATCTCTATGTACCAAGTTTTCAAGTTTTCAACCTTTTTTTTTAAAGGTTTTTTTATTTATTTGAGAGAGAGCACCGAGGTGGGGAGGAACAGAGGGAGAGAGAACCTCAAGCAGACTCCCCGCTGAGCGATGAGCCCCATGCGGGGTCTGGATCTCACAACCTAGATCATGACCTGACCTGAGCCGAAATCAAGAGTCAGACACTCAATTCATGACCCTCCTAGGTACCCCTCAAGTGATTTCAATGAATTGTTCTCAGGGTTAGGTGTTCTGAAAGAAGTTTGAAGAAATTTCTGGAAAGATGACTGAAATAGATTTCAATAAATACCAAGCTCCAACTGTTACTCTGAAGAAAAAGGAAGAATTACAGGAACGATCAAAAGGAAAGTCCATTTCAGCTGTGTTGTGTTCCTTCCAAATGACTGGAATTTTGGGTAAATGACAGGCCTTCCCGTAGCAGAGACCTTGGGCAATCATCTGGTCCAGACCATGCCTCCAGGCAGGTAAGATATCATCATCCCATTTTGCAGATGAGGCAATCCTGGTGACTGGCAAGGTAGAGAAACTTGGCTCAGGTCACAGAATGAGGGAAGGAATGGTGTCCAGAGCTCAGGGCTCCTGCCTGCCAGGACTGCGTTTATTTCTGCTCTCACACTGTCTTCTCTAACTCCTCTGGATCTCCACTTTCTTCTACCACATTCTAGCGTTACTATATTAGCTATCCTCATTATTGTGTATAAAGTCTTGAGTGTTCAGGCTGCTGCTCTGGGAAAAGGCGGGTGGTTAAAAAGCTTTTCAGAGTCGATTTGATGGTTATCTGGAATTGAGTCCCAGGTTCAGACTCTAAAGAGAGGAATCCATGTGATGGTGGATGAATTGGTTGACCTCTGTGACTCTCGGATTCCTCATCTGTTTAAAAACATGCCTGATTCAAAGTATTTTTGTGAGTCAGTGACATTTGTTTGTGAAGGTATTTCATGTGGTATAAAGAAAATGGTTTCCAGGGGCGCCTGGGTGGTTCAGTAGGTTGAACATCTGATTCTTGACTTCAGCTCAGGTCATGGTCTCAGGGTCCTGAGAGAGAGCCGCACTAGGGCTCTGTGCTCAGTGGGGAGTCTGCTTGAGAGTCTCTCTCTCTGCCCCTCCCCACCTCTGCCCAGCTCGCTCCCTCTCTCTCTCTCTCTCTCTTGCAAATAAATAAATAAAGCTTAGAAAAAAGAAAGAAAATGGTTTTTAAAGTAGGGTCCTGTGAGTCTTGGGGGTACCCCAGACCCTTAACAGGATTTTATAAACCAGGAGGTTTACAAAATTAAAATGGTAAACCAGGAGGTTTACAAAATTAAAACTATTTTTATGAATATATTAAAATGTTATTTACCTTTCTTCACTGTGAATCTCTCACACATGTGCAGTGAGGTTCACAGAGCCTACATGACCTCCTCATGGGCTGTAACAAATTAAATGCAGAAGCAGATATGAAATGTCCCGCTGCTATTAGGTTAGATTTTAGAGATTGGCAAAAAATGTTACCATGACTCATTCTACAACTTTTTTTTTTGAAGATATTTTTTTATAAAAGTGGCATTTATGTTAAAATGAAATGGGTTATTACTATTATTTTACTTCACTTAATAAATATTTCAAAAAATGTTCAGTTCTGATTTCTAATAGGGTAAACACTGACAGAGTGACATAAAAGCTTTTTGTGAGGTTTTTATTTTTTTTTAAGATTTTATTTATTTATTTGACAGAGATCACAACTAGGCAGAGAGGCAGGCAGAGAGAGAGGAGGAAGCAGGCTCCCTGCTGAGCAGAGAGCCCGATGTGGGGCTCGATCCCAGGACCCTGGGATCATGACTTTGAGCCGAAGGCAGAGGCTTTAACCCACTGAGCCACCCAGGCACCCCTCATTTCTTTTTTTTTAATTTAAACAATCCGCCATTATGAATTTGAGAGCTTATTTGTTTTTTGTTTTTTTCCTTTTTGGGGGGGTTGATACTGGGCTCATGGTTGTGACTTTTTGATATTACATAGATATCTGTCAGTCATAGTTTCTGTAAGTAAAGCAGTTCTCAAGACCTAATGTATAAATGTTTTTTAAAGTAAGCTTTGTGCCCAGTGTGCGGCTCGAACACATCACCCTGAGATCACGAGTTGCATTGTCTACCGACCGAGCCATCCAGGCACCCCTTAAAGTAAATATTTCTAAATTTCACAATATTTTCCAGAGAACACCATGACATCTGGGGCTTTCCCCTCCTCAACCACCAATTTGGGAACAGTCCACCCTGTCTGTCTTGTCCACCCAGAGATCTAGAAAGAACACTGAGTGAGCACTGAGTGTATCAGAACAGATACAGCTCTCTATATCTTGCAAACCTGAAAATACACCCATTAGGTAGTACCTCCCTTCCCCTCCTGCCCTGGCAAGCACCATCCTACTTTCTGTCTCTGTGATGGACTTGACGAGTGGAGTCAGGCAGCATTGGTCTTTTTGTGGCTGGCGTATTTCACGTAGCATCCTCCCTCTGGGTTTGTGTTGTAACAGGTGCCAGGACCTCCTTCCTTTTTAAGGATGGTCTTTAGAACTGAAGTATATTATACAGAACTTGGAGAGTTCTCCACATGGGAACCACAAGGGGATTAAAATTTGAGAAACCCTAAAGGAAAAACCCAAAGTTCAGTTTTACAAAGCATGGAAATAGAGCTCTGAGAAGTCCCCAGATGACCTGCTTTAAGAACCGCAGGTGTTTGGTTACGGGTCTGCCTGGGCCGATGGTGATTCTCTGTGTCCTGTGCATTGACTCAAAAGAGAGATATTATGGAGCATCTTCTGATTTCCAGGGGTGTCAGGTTCCTTTGGGTGCCCATCTTTAGAAGGGTAAATAAAAAGGAGAGTGGTTTATTTTGAAACCTGGGTAAAATGTGGGCCGTTTGTGTTCCCCCTCTCGCTGTGTCTCTGTCAAAAAAATAAATAAAATCTTTAAAAAAATAAAAGATTTTATTTATTTATTTGAGAGAGAGAGAGAGAGTGTGTGTGTGTGTGTGTGTGAGCACAGAGGGAGAGTGAGAGGGAGAAGCAGACTCCCCGCAGTGAGCCCTATGCGGGGCCTCCATTCCAGGACTCTGAGATCGTGACCCAAGCCAAAAGCAGACCCTTGACCCACTGAGCCACCACGTGCCCATGTCAGCAGGTCTTTAAAGGTGCAACTGAAGGACTCAGTTCTAAGGAGTAAAAGTGTAGATGGTATTCGTGGATCGCACAGTCCCAAAGGAAAGGCCTAGAGCTGGCCACGGGCTTGCCTGAATCCAGGTGTCTCTCCTGGCTCTCCCTTTGTCCACCTCTCTCTGCGTTTTGCTCCTTTGCTGGTTCCATGGCCCCAATTCTGTCCCGTGACGGGAGAGAGACGCCCATAGCAGTGCTCAGGCCCGCTGAAAGGAACACCTCTGACTCGGGAAATTCCAGGGAAGGCCTGTGTAGTTCAGACTGCGTCCCATGCCAGAAGGGACAGAAAGTTCTGGACAACAGTTTCCTTAAAAATGGTGAAGTTAGGAGGCAGGAGGAACTTGACACCAGAAAGGGCTGATGTGTCTGGGGATTGACTCTGTCATGAGGGGAATGCCTTTCCACATCACTGTTCTCTAGTGGTGTTTCTCCTTTGACCGAGATCGCATTACTGTTGCCAAGAGATTGGTTACCTCATGATCTACAAGGATTGAGTTACTTAACCCCGGTGTACCTCAGTTTCTCATACTAATATAACTTAATAATACTGTGTTTTACAAGGCAGTTGTGCGGATTAAGTGTTTAGAACAGTGCCTGACATACAATAAAGGTTAAATCCAGGGCTTAGTTCACCGTAGAGAGACCAGACAGTGTGTGAGGCACCAGGATGATAGACAAGACTTACAGACGCTGGAAAGTTCGTTCCTCTAGAGTAGCAGGGTGTCTGAAGACCACAAACTGGAAACCACAGGTGGTAGTCCACCTAGGCAAACACCTCAGGATTGAAGGTCTGGCACACTTGTCCAGAAGCAGCAGTTCGATGCCACTCTCTTCCCGGCACTCTCGAGACATTTGGAAATGCAGGGCTAAGAGGTCAAGGTTGCATTGTGACTCGGATGTGTTTCTGGCCATTAGTGTCTGGGGAATCAGCATGTTCCTGGGACAGTCCTACACAGAGAAGAACTCCCCTTCCTAAAATGCCCAAAGCACCCCCACTGATGTAAGAAACTAGAATGGCCTCAGTAGGCAGGCCCCAGAGTGACCGGGAATGCAAGAGCTGAGGGACTGAGAAATCCAAGCTTCAGGGGGTGAGGTCAGTCACCAAGCAGCAGGGCCTCTGGGCGCCTGGCTTTTTTTTTTTTTTTCCAGATTGCATTTATTTATTTGAGGAAGACAGAGATGAGTGTGTAGGTGTGTGTATGCGTGCACACATGCGTGGGGGGGCAGGGGGAGAGGAACAAGCAGACTCCCCACTGAGCAGGGAGCCTGATTCCCCTGAGATCATGACCAGAGCCCAAACAAAGAGTCAGACATTTAATTGACTGAGCCACCGAGGTGCCCCTGGGCACCTGGCTTTTGGGGCAGGATTCTTGTCTTCAGGAAGGAAGCAGAGACGGGAGAGAGCAGTGCAGAGCTCTGAGTACATAGGAGCAGAGACAAAGACTCCAGACCCTGCACAGCACTGGGCGGGTCATGCCGGACGCCGGCCAGCAGGCTTGTCTGAGTTCTGCCCCAGCTCTGCCACCTACGTGCTTGTGACGTCCTGTGTTTTGTTGTTGTTGTTGTTGTTTTGGTCAGTTACTACTTCTGTAAACCTTCATTAACCCCTCTGTACAGAGGGTGTACTAAGGATAGCATCTGCCACGTAAGGGTGCTGTGAGGACAGACGTCGTGGCACAGCAGCTGACACGCTGTAAGTGTTGGGTCAAGGGAAGTGGCGTGATTATTGTCATCAGTAACAATGACAGAGATGCAGCGAGGACAGTTGGCCTTGGGAAAGGAGAAGTGCCGTCAACCAGTGTGGGACATAAGGGCACAGCTCAGTCACAGTGTGGATGGAGACCCTTGCTGTGTCCAAGTGGGGTTGGTGGTTGGGATGGAGATGGTTGCGATGTTGCCGCCGGGCCCCAGCAGATCGTTGTGTGAGGAGAAGGGCCGTGGAATACCAGCTCCTCCTCCACAAAGGACCCAGCAGCTTAGCTGGGGAGCTAGGACTAACACTCAGGAATAGTTAAAGGAATAGTAGGTACGTGTACTCTTACAATTATGCAGAGCAGTATCTAGGTTCGGTGATGCATGGAGGGGAAAACAAAAGTCCAGAAGGATGTAACCAGATGTTAACAGTGGGAATCTCCAGGAGATGACAACATAAATTTGTTAAAAAGATTATCAATTTATTTTGTAATTAGAAGAAAAATGTTAGTCCTAAGAGATCAGAGACAGCCTATAATTCAGTTAAGAGTTCTGGAATACCACAGAAATAAGAAATCACACGTTCTAGACTAGTGTGGGAAGATCAGGAGGAGGTGGCATCTGGGGGCTTCCTGACGGATGGATAGGATTTAGACATGGATGGGAGAAGACACTTGAGGGGAGACCTAGGCGAGTGGATAATCACGACGGGTGTGCCAGTCACCAATTTATTTCCTCTCAGGTCTAAAATCCATTCTTGGCCCTGCTTTGTGACGCTGGAGCTGGACTGTGTAGACCTTTCTCTCTTGCCCGTTGGCACAGCACTTGGCTCTGTCCTGCTACAGCATGTCTGGGGATGTTGAAAAGAGCCCCCTGATCAAGGAGGGAGTACAAGAGCTGATCAAGATTAGTCAGATCAGGGGCACCTGGGTGGCCCAGTGGGTTAAAGCCTCTGCCTTCAGCTCAGGTCATGATCCCAGGGTCCTGGGATCCAGCCCCGTGTCGGCTCTCTGCTCAGCAGGGAGCCTGCTTCCCTTCCTCTCTCTCTGCCTCTCTGCCTGCTTGTGATCTCTGTCTGTCAAGTAAATAAATAAAACCTTAAAAAAAAGATTAGTCAGATAAGCACAAGAAAATTTTTCAGGCTCTCAACATCTAGGCAGAAGAGAAATTCATTCGTGAGCTGAAAGACTAGTAAGAAATCTTAACGTTGCCAAAGATCGCTTAGCAACTGCCTGACAGGCCATGAGTCTTCCCAAGGCTTGGGCCCTCTGGCCTGCTCATCCCTTCCTCTACAGCCTGTCTTCCATGGTCCGGACCCTCCTGACAGGCGCCTCCTTCTCTGAACGCTGAAGTACACCGCACTTTTCACACCACTTTGCCTTTGGCCAGAGTATTGCCTGGAATACTCTGCCTGGAACACTGTCCTCCATTCTTTGATGCCTTGACAAATACATCTTTGTCCTTCGAGAGGCTGATGGGGCGCCACAGGGCACCTCGTAGTGGTGACAGACGTTTCCCCAGACTATCCTCCCTCCAGCTTCATACCTTCCCCTTTCACATTCCTTCTGGATGCCTCCATTCCATGCATTAGTTATCTTAGGCTAATTTGTGTCTTTGTTCATCTTTTCTGCTACGAAACTTGATACTTTAATTCTCCCTTAATCTCCAGAGCCGAGCAGATAGCCTGGAACATAGCATGTGGACTGAACTGACTTGGGAGGATGGTGATATTTGAGGGGATTGAACACTCAGAATTAGTGTGGGAGGGCGTTGGTAGGCGTAGAATAGCATTTTATAGTATTCCTGGTTTAGGAATGTTGCCCATCCAATATCTGTTCCAGTAGGTTCCATCAGCATGGTATTTCCCTGCTTCTACCTGTCTCTCTGTTCTCTCTCATACACAGGCAGGGGTAAGTGGTAGATGAATTAGAATCTGTTGTTAAATTAGTCTGCTTTGGGCTCAACCTACAAAATTCTGAGCAGGAAAACACCTATACTTCCTCATGAAGTTTTTTTTTTTTTTTTTTTTTTTAAGAACTCATTTATTTATTTATTTATTTATTTGATAGGGAGGGCGGGGGCGGGGTACAAGCGGGGGAGTGGGAGAGGGAGAAGCAAGCTTCCTGCTGAGCAGGGAGCCCCATGCAGGGCTCCATCCGAGGACCTTGAGACCATGACCTAAGCTGAAGGCAGACAGTTAAAGACTGAGCCACCCAGGCGCCCCCCTCATGAAGTTCTTTTTTCAATGTCCCTTTCAGTTAACATCCCCTCTTAACCTAAAGGAGGGGAAAGTTCCGAGGTGAACAATAGAATATCCCTCACATTGCTGGTGTTCTGGGGACAATTGTGCTGGTTAAGTGACTGCCTGCATCGCTCTTCCTTGGCCCAAACTCTTAAGTCCATCCCAAGCTCAGAGCCTCTAGATTTTGATTGGATTTTTGCCAGAGCTCATTAGCATAGTGTACCTTGACCTGGATTAGGGAATTGCAGCTTCTGCTTAGAAAATGACCAGAACCTGCTGGGACCTGAACCAGAGATGAGATTTTTATGACACAGTGTTGTCTGCATCACCGTAAGAAGTCAGAAGGTAAGGAAGCCAGAAATCCCGGGGCGAGGCCAATGTAAGGAATATGCTAATAGCGATCCCATTCCTACAGGATTTCAGTTCTAGTTGAAATGATGAAATGATGAAATGATGAAATTTGAATACATTTTGCCCCAAGTTGCTTAAAAAAAAAAAGGAAATCTTTACAAATTAAGTTCTTTAATTCTGGAGAAAAACTGAATTATTTATTTTCTAAGGGCTGCAGACAGTTGTTCCTGTGTTTTGTTCTTAACTTTCAGGGAAATACTAAATTAACATTTGTTCATTTGGCAACAATTAATAGCTGAGAAAATAAAAAATGAAATCTTTGTGCAGCAAGATTTTTTTATTCCTCTCCCCTTAGTTTAAAAACGAAAGAGTTAGGTCTATGTCCTTTAAAACAAAGCTTAGGAATTTTTGAGATATGACTCTTGTTATTCAAGGTCTTAAAAAAAAAAAAAAAAGAAAAAAGTTCAGTCTGTCCCAATGAGCTATAACAAGTTTTAGAGCATCTGAGTTACTGTTGTTAACGCTCAGAGAGGTAACCCCATAAAGCTGTTACCATCAGGTCACCACACGATCTCTGGATCTCTGGGTCTCGTAGACTTGGAATCAAAATCTAAATTCAGGTCAGTCTGTAGCAGCATTTCTTCCGCAACTCAATGTTATTTCCCAAACATGGAGTTTGATTTAGAACTCCTGGGGATTTAACCTTGCATGGCAGTGTTTGAAACAAGGGTGATGGACTTCATGCTCTTTAAATCTTTGACCACTAGGTTGTAGGTGAGTGTGGTAGGGGGATAAGGGGTGAAAGGACCCCTATTAGCTTATGTAAGGGTCATACATTCGGGTCAGCAGTCTTCTATATTCATATACTTGCCCTCAGATCTCAGTGACTGACGAGTGTTAGGGTTATATAATGATACGTGACTAAGGAACGGAGCCCATGGCACTTCCTCAGTTGGAGACTATTAAACTAACTCATAGTTCAGGTTGACTATTAAGTTGTTTTATGTAACATCATTATGTCCCTTGTTTTTACAAGAGCCACCAGCAAATGCAGATTGCACTCATACTAACATGTTTCACTTTGTGTTCTACTAATATGCACATTTCATCTGCAGAATGATCAGGTTTTTTTTCCTCGGAGGAGAACATTTCCTTTCTTCTTTCTTCCTACCTTTCTTTCTTTTCCCCCTTCTTTTTTCTTTTTTCTTTTTTTTTCTTTTTTGGCTAAATCTCCTTTAACCAGTTATGATTAGAAACCAGAGTGGTATTTCTCATGGGGGAGGAAATTCAGTGTGCAAACATTTTTGAATCTCTATCATTTACATAATACTATTTAATCAGAGTAAAATGAGATAGAATCTCTGGTTGGGGGGGGCAAAGGGGAGGGAAGAGGGAGATTTTTATTAGAAAACCTTGAAGGGTGCTTTTGAGTTAAAGTCAGAAAACAATATTTTTATTTTTAAAAATTTTTTTATTTTATAACATTCTTTTTAACATGAAATATAATATTTGTTTCACGGATACAGGTCTGTGATTCATCAGTCTTACACAACACCCAACACTCCCCACACACATAACCCTCCCCAGTGTCCATACCCCAGCCATCCCATTCCTCCCCTCTCCCCAGCAACCCTCAGTTAGTTTCCTGAAATGAAGAGTTTCTTATGGTTTGTCTCCCTCTCCGGTTTCATCTTGTTTCATTTTTTCCTTTCTTCCCCTATGAACCTCTGCCTTGAAGAAATACTATTTTAAAGCAGTAGTTCTCAAACAGTTCTGCCCCTTCCGGGGGACATCTGGCCATGTAGGGAAACATTTTTGGTTGTCACAACAAATGTGTTGCTACTGACACTTAATGGTCGGAGACCAAGGATGCTGCTAGACGTCCTACAGTGCACAAGATAACCTCCCACAGCAAAAAAGTATCAGGTCCTGGGGCTCCTGGGTGGCTCTATTGGTTAAGCATCTGCCTTCGGCTCAGGTCACGATCCCAAGGTCCTAGGATCGAGCCCCACATCAGGCTCCCTGCTCGGTGGGAAGCTTGCTTCTCCCTCTCCCACTGCCCCTGCTTGTGTTCCCTCTCATCAGAGAGCTATCTCTCTCTCTCTCTGTCAAATAAATAAATAAAATCTCTGAAAAAATTACCAGGTCCAAAGTGTCAGTAATGCCCAGGTTTGAGAGGGAATCCGATTTGAGGCTATCCATTAATAATATTTGAAGATACAGAGTACACACTGGTTTATTGAGAAGATAAAAATTCATCTCTGGCAATTTAGATTTAAAAAATACTTCTGGATACATTTGGTTGTGATGTTTCCCACTTCTAACTTGAACCACACATGTGTTAGCTAGTGTACAAAGGTAAATCTATGAAAACAGCTCCAAGCCAGCTCTCCCTCTTGCCCCAAGATATATGAAGGACAGTGTTCTAACCACTGGCTGCAGGTGACGTGGTCCCCACTCTGGCATTCCCAGCCTGGGCCTAGCAGGGAGAAAGGCGGCCCCAAGCCAGGGAGCGTGGTGCTTCTGACTCCCCATGGTCGAGCTTTATTGTTACAAGATCACTAATGACATTGTGTTTTTATTTATATGTTGGTGCTTGCAAAAATGTCAATGAAACAGGTTTTTCTGGCAGTCGAGTACTGATTTTTATCTCTTTAACGGTCAGTATTACTATCACTTATTTTTTAGTGTCAGAAAACAGTCTCCAGGTCTAAGCTACTGAGTCAAGATCTGACTGTAGGAAACGCCTTTGAGAGGCAGATTGCCCACCACTTCTGTGGGAAGTTGGGTAGACGGTACCCTATGGATGACCTGACTGTCATGGCGCCCGAAGACCTTGGTTCCGAGGACAAGGAGATGTTAAGCTGGGATATTAACGATATGAAACTGCCACAGGTATGTACTTACATAAGAATCTGCCTTCAGCCTTTGACTCTGAAGCCTTAACTTGTTACATTCTGGAAGGAAATTGGTGAGGGGCCACGCTGGGTAAATTCCTGTCCTGCAGAGCTTTGGCTGGGCATCTAACTGAGGAATTTTAAGAGGAGATGCCATGACCTAGAATTGGAGTGGGTCTTTACCTGGCAGACACCACCCCTCGCCCCACAACAGTTACAGACTGAAACAAAGAAAATGCTGCTTTCCTTCTCTTCCAAAGTTTGGCTTGGCTCCTGTCGCATCTACCCCAGCTAGCTGGTAGAATAAAGTCCATGATAAGTTATTTGCAAATAGATGGACCCTGCACAGTGCACAGATTCCCAGAAAGCCTTATTTGCTATATAGTAATGGGTTTTTAAAATTTTTTTTTAAGATTTTACTTATTTATTTGACAGCACAGGCAGGCAGAGCAGCGGGCAGAGATAGGGGGAGAAGCAGACTCCCCGCTGAGCAGGGATTTCCCCATTCAGGACTCAGTCTTGGGACTGACTCCAGGATCATGACCTGAGCCACCCAAGTGCCCCAATTACAGTAATGGTTTTAAATTAGATCTGTAACTGGAATGTCCAAATGATAGTGCTCTTATGGGCCAGAGCAACTCTTCTAGAACTTGTGTAAGTAAGATGGGGTGCATATACACGGGGCTGTTTTCCAGCTACGGAGAGACTGTTTCATATTTTCTTTACCTTCATTTTTGTCATTTGACTTTTTAACTCTTAATTTGGTGGAAAATATTAATTGTGTAAAACTGACTTCCCCTGACTCCCTTTTTGGCATTCCAAGAATGTTTTCACTGGAAGTTGTTGGAAAGGGTATTGGGAAGGCAGGGTGGAGATCACCAGTACTGTTTAATGAAAAGGTCAAGCTAGTCTGCCTGATTCTGGGGAACAAATTTGGTTTTTACCAAGGCAGGGCAGAAGAAATGAGATGCCACAGTCTGGATTTAAAACCATTCCAGATTTCATTCTCATGAAGACTTCCAGATCATTCCAAATTTCACTCTAATGAAGGGTTTCTTTTGTTTCTGTTTTCTCTTAAATTCCTACCTATGTTACCTCTCAGTAGGTCTTAGAAGAGCTGGAAGTCAAAAAGTATACTCTGGGGGCGCCTGGGTGGCTTAGTGGGTTTTTAAAGCCTCTGCCTTCCGCTCAGGTCATGATCCCAGGGTCCTGGGATGGAGCCCCGCATCGGGCTCTCTGTTCAGCAGGGAGCCTGCTTCCCTTCCTCTCTCTCTGCCTGCTGCTCTGCCTACTTGTGATCTCTGTCTGTCAAACAAATAAATAAAATCTTAAAAAAAAAAAGTATACCCTGCTTTTCACTCAGTTAAGGTGGCTAAATAAACCTGAGTTGAATCATATAAATATCTATTGTAGGGATTTGTCCTTATAGTTGTGTTGTGGTTTTTTTTTTATATATTTTATTCATTTATTTGAGAGAGGAGAGAGAGAGCATGAGCAGTAGGGAGGGGCAGAGGGAGAAGCAGACTCCCTGCTGAGCAGGGCTCCATCCCATAACGGTGGGGTGGGATCAGGACCCGAGCCGGAAGTTAGACACTTAACTGACCGGAGCCACCCAGCTGCCCCTTTATGGTTGCTCTTAATTGGTTTATGGTCGTTGTTGCTGTTCTAGGAGAAACTTTAAGGTACATTTTAGTTTCCCTGGCTCAGGGACGTAGATCACTTCCTTTTCCTAATTTCATGATTGTAGCTCACAAGTAGCTGCCGAGTAATCTAAGCTTCAAGAGTAGAAGTAAGCAAGGACCGGGAAGGTTTGCAGGGCTGCCTCCTTGGACAGGGGTTTCAATGGGGTTTGAGAACCCTCTGAAGTGGCGGGTAACACTGTCTACTAACATGCATTTTTTTTTTTTTTTCTGGGATCAAGGACCATATCATTCATCAGATCTGTAAACAAAAAAAAGGAAACACCAGGGATGCCTGGGTGGCTCAGTTGGTTAAGCGTTTGCCTTCAGCTCAGGTCGTGATCCCAGGGTCCTGGGATGGAGCCCTGCATTGGGCTCCCTGCTCTACAGAGAGCCTGCTTCTCCCTCTCCCTCTGCCAGTTGCTCTGCATGTATGTGTGCACTCTCTCTTTCTCTCTCTCTCTCAAACAAATAAATAAAATCTTTTAAAAAAAGAAAGGAAGCTCCACTTCTCTGGAGGAAAACCTGGGGCTCATGAAAGTTCATTTTCCATTATGAATTTCCAAAAACAAAAGCATTCTCAGTTTCCCAAGACACTGCATTCAGAAATTTACAAAAATACACAATGTAGTTTTGAAAATGTATCATTTATAGTTAATCAAAAAGTAGGATTGCTCCTGGAAATAACTCAGTGAATGTCAGCAAGTGCCCTTGTAAATATCCTAGGGTAATGATTAGAAGTGCAGTGCCTTTGGGGCACCTGGGTAGCTCAGTCAGTTAGGCCTCTGACTCTTGGTTTTGGCTGGGGTGGTGATGTCAGGGTCGTTTGAGGGACTGTGCAGGGTGTAGAGCCTGCCTAAGATTCTCTGTCTGCCACTGCTCCCTGTCCCCAGCCTATGCGTTTGTTTTCTCTCTCTCTCTCTCTCTCTCTCAAAAAAAAAAAAAAAGTGCTGTGTCCCTTTAATATTTTCTAAGCAGAGACACCACCATCCTGATCTGGGTTTATGCTGGCTCTGGAATCGTATCATGAACCATTTGAGGTGAAAAATAAAAGGGTCTTGGAAAGATTTCTAAGCTGATTAGGTTGTATATTTTGTGAGCATTGCAAGGCCGAGTGGTTGCACTGTGTAAGCCGGGGTATGGGGACAAAACCCCGGCTTGGAATTCCAGTTCTGCCTCTTTTTAATCTGTAAAGCCTTAGGGACTTGTTTACCCTTACTGAGACTCCCTTTCCTCTTCTGAAAATGAGGTGGTTGCACTGACTGGTCTAGGGTTCTGGGACCTGAGAGTAGGAAAGCAGCCTGCCTTCTAGAACCGTCAGCCCGACGTTAAAACAGTACCTAACATACATTAACAGCAGTTGATAAATGTGGAATTCACTAGCAAATGACTCCACTGCTTTGAATCTGTGTGACTCTAAACAAACCATTTTCAAGTCTCAGTTACCTCCTCGGTAAAAGGAAAATCGTAATTCCTTATGCAAGCCGCTTAGAGCCCTGTTTGCCAAAGTATGTTCTGTGGACTATGGGTGACGCGGCATTTTTGTAGGTGTTGTAAAGAAAAACAGGAGCCCTGGGTTCAACGAAGTTAAATAGATTTCTTTGCGCAGATCGGAGACTTCCATCCACGTCTGTGTTGGCGGTGCTCCCAAGAGAAGGCTGTGTCGGGCTCTGTGGCTCTGACTTGTTTTTGACCCTGGAGTCCTCTATGTGGAGCCCCCAGGCAATTCATGTTCCTCAGACTACCTGTTTGGGCACCAAAAAAAAATCCGGTTTGAAGGATCAGATGCAATTGCTTGTTATTGTTGTAAATTTCATACAAGGAATTCAGAGTTTGTTTTTTCCTAATTTTGTGTTCTTGCCAGGAAGACTACTTCCACAGTGTATAGGCAAATTCTGGCAACGGGTAGACCCATTTCTTTACTGCTAATCTGCTCACATGCTTCAAGTTTGTTTGTTTGTTTGTTTTACTTTTTTTTAAAGATTTTATTTATTTATTTGACAGAGAGAGAGATGATCACAAGCAGGCAAAGAGAGAGGGGGAAGTAGGCTCCCCGCTGAGCAGAGAGCCCGAGGCGGGGCTTGATCCCAGGACCCTGAGATCATGACCTGAGCTGAAGGCAGAGGCTTTAACCCACTGAGCCACCCGGATGCCCCACATGCTTCAAGTTCTGAGAGGGCCGCCGAATGCTGAATATATGCTCCAAGCCCCGAAATTCCGTAGCCCCTTACACATCTCAATCATGCCAAGATTTATGGGTTGATTTTTGCCAATAGTGAATGCTGATATCCTCATTAGGACATTAGATGTTCCATGGGGCGCCCATGTGGCTCAGTTGGTGAAGCACCTGGCTCTTGATTTCGGCTCAGGTCATGATCTCAGGGTTGGGAGGTCAAGCCCCGTGCTGAGCATGGAACACGCTTGGGATTTTCTCTCTCTCCTTCCTCTGCCCTCCCCTGCTTTCTTGCCCTCTCTCTAAAATAAAATAAAATAATAATAATAATTTTAAAAAGACCCAAACATTTCTGAGTGACGACAATGTGTCAGACACTACAGCAGGCTCTGGGGATATAGGGGCCGTGAAGCTATGCGAACTTTCACGATGGGCTCATGATCTTTTGGGCAAATGGAATAAGGTCCGTGCCTGAATGGAGAGTCTGTGTCATGCAGAAAGCTGGAGGTCCTTGCAAGAGGACGTATGTAATTCAGCGTGCCTTGGACATGGGCATCAAGACAGCTTCTGGCAAAGGGCTTTCTCGGAGCAATCCCTTATAAAATGTAAAAGGAGGAAGCAAACAAGACCGTCAAGGCGGAACAGGGCACCAGAGTCCAAAAACTATTCAGCCTCTACGTTTGAGGGAGCTTGTGCACAGGCATTCAGCAGGGTCGGCAGGGATTAGGGGGAGGCTACTGGCTGGAAAGGCGGTTTGGAAGCAGACTATCCTAAGAGGATTCAGTTATTTTCTAGGAAAAGGGTAGTCATTAGGCTTTTGGGGCCAGGTAGAATCATGATTGGATCTGGGGCTCAAAGTCCTCTTGCTCTGGCTAAGTCATCCTTCCTCTCTATTTGTTTCATGTGGGCTTCCTCCTCTCAGCTGCATGTTAGATCTTTATAAATCTTCTTTTCACTTGTTTCTGGTCCCTCCTCTAAGGGTGGTCATTTTGACACCCTTTCTCCATAATCCAGCCCCCAGGGAGGCAGCCCTGAGCCACAGGCACTCAACTTACTCAAAACCACCATTGATAAAAATCTCAGACCAGTGTGGTGCACCGTTTGCTTTCCCTTTTTATTCCCCTGATATTTTCATTTTACATTTTCATTTTCATTTTAAAGGTGCAACTATAATTGCGTTAGGGTTTGCTTGACCCAAGCAGCAAATGTCTGGTGTTGGTTCAGTCTTCCCTACGTCAAAAATGTTTATTACAAGTTCCCGGAAAGGGTCACAATCTCATTAATACTGACTATAACTCTTGACAGCTTTGAACAGCTAAGAAAGTGCTTTTTTTCTTTTTCTTGTTTGGAAATGGGGAAGGAGTTACTTCTTTTTCTTCCCAAGTAGCACCCGCTTTGGCAGGGTGCTGAGAACACCTGTTTTGTTCCTAACACCAGCCGGTTTCTCTGACCCGGAGTACCATTGCAGACAAACCCTGGATCATTTGGTTCCTAAGTATGCAGTTTAGACCTGTGGCCAGGGGCGCCTGGTTGGCTCAGTCAGTAGAGCATGCAACTCTTGATCTCAGGGTTATAAGTTGAAGCCCCATGTTGGGCATAGAGCTTACTTAAAAAATAATAAAATTAAATTAAATAAAAAACAACAAACCATGGCCAAAGCCACACCAAGCCATTAACTCACAAAATTCCAAGCTTTAAGTATATTCTTTTCTAGAGAAAAGATAAATATACATAGGCTAAACATAAATACAGGTCAGCCTAAAACCTGGTGAGTCAACCACAAAGAAGCCATGTCTCCAGTTAGTTAATTTCCTAGACCATGGTTTTAGCCAGAAAGGTTCCCTTTGCCTCAGACTTCAAAGTGAAGGTGAATCTTGGAGCTCTTTCAGTGAGTTCAGGTGTAGCTAAATGTAATCACAATGAGCCAGAAGGAGTAATCAGATGTGTCTTGGTGCTGAAGAGCTAACAAGTAAACCAGATTTGGGTTTCTTGTCAGTTATTATCTGCCTGTGTGATCAGGTCACATTATTGTTGGTCTAACAGGTACACCTATGACTTTGTCCTCCTTGCCAGCATTCCCCTTGATGTCAAGGTCACTTGAACTTCTGGGACAGCTCCACCTATATTGGGCTCCCTTGGTTATTGAATCCCCACTACTGGAGCTAGAATCATTCTGCCACCCCGGGCTCCTGTTGGGATGGGGACATTATTGCATCTGTGGTAGGAGAAACTGTGTTCTGGGTGCCTACCGGGAGGTCCCTTGCTTAGCCAGGTAGAGTGGAAAGGGAAGGAAGGAGAGTAGAGAGAAGCAAGCGATGGAGAGTTTGAAAACAGGAGTACTCTGGCGCATCTTAGTGTTGTCTGAGCAAATAAGGACATTTTTGTTTTGAATTTTGATCCTTTAACAAAGGTAGGAAACTGCAGTATTAGCCCTTGTAAGGAGTCAGTCTTGAGTTAACTCAAAAGCATTTTGTTGAGTTGAATTTCTTCTTTGAGAACACATGGGTTTGGTTTCCTGTTGGCGCAGAAGAGATAAGTTCCTGAAAAATGTGTATAGAAACCAAAATGCTGGTTGAATTGGTTTTTTTTTTCTGTGTTCCATAAGTAGCATGTCATTTTTTCCCTCTATCTGATTTGCTTAAAGGTATATCTGTATGCTCTCCCTCTTTTATTTGGAAATATTTATTTATAAAGAATTAAGCTATTCTTCTTTTTTTTTATTATTTTGTTTTTATTTATTTGACAGACAGAGATCACAAGTAGGCAGAGAGAGAGGGGAAAGCAGGCTCCCCAAGGAGCAGAGAGTCCGATGCGGGGCTCGATCCCAGGACCCTGAGATCATGACCTGAGCCAAAGGCAGAGGCTTAACCCACTGAGCCACCCAGGTGCCCCAAATTAAGCTATTCTTAGCATTAAAGAAAAATGCAGATAATTGCTTTGTGTGAGAGTGGATTATATGCTAGGTGAAATCCATTTTAATATAATAACAGGGTAGTGTAGGTGTTTTGATGCCTTATTTCACAATTTTCATTTTAATTTTATTAGTTTTGTTTAATAGTATATATTTAATTTTTAAGGGACCCTATTAGAACTTCAGGTAGTTAAGTAAAGCAGAATAAGGAAGATTGGGTACTCTAGGATTCCATGGAGTTGTAGAGATTTTGAGTGAATTAGAGGATTAGGTCTCTTAGTAAAAAAATTACAGAAGTCATAGAAATGTTAAACCCCCATTGATGTTACCCCTTGAGATTATAAAACATAAATTCGTTAGATTTCCTGTTGGAAACCTGAAGAATATTCCCTTTAAATTATAAACTTCTTAACCGAGAGGAAAAACAAAGTTACTCATGAAAAGTTAGAAATTAAAATAAACACAAGATCAGAAAAGAAGAAAACATTTTATGGAGATCTGCTAAACGAGATTAAGAAATGATTATTCTTTCTTTTTAAAGTTTACCTCTCTAGTGCCTTGAGTTTACAAGGCTTTCAGAAATCACTGTCATTCATTTGACACCTGGGTTCCTTTGCATTATGGGGATCTAGGTTTTGTCTTAATTTCAATGTCAAACAATGTCAAAGATTCCACTAAGCATCCAAATCAAAAGATTGGGCATGGAGAAGAGCTTGATATGAACACTTCTACTCCTAGGAATTTTCTCAAGTTAATACGTTGTCAGAATTATTACTGCATTACTGATGGAACTGGAAATGGAGGCTGCTGGGAAGAAAAAAAAAAGGCTTAAAAGATGGTCAAATGTAGGGGCACCTGGCTGGCTCAGTTAGAAGAACATGTGACTCTTGATCTGGAGATTGTGGGTTCGAGCCTCACACTGGTGTAGAGGCTACTAAAAAAAAAAAAAACAAATAAACTTAAAAAAAGACAGATAATATTTTCAAATGTAGAAAAATATTATAATCCCTGGGGCACCTGGCTGGCTTAGGTTTGAGAATGTGACTCTTAATCTCAGGGTTGTGAGTTCAAGTCCCACGTTGGGTGTGGAGCCTACTTTAAAAATAAATAAATAAAATATTTCTTAAAAAGTAAAGAAAATACTGTAAGCCCTAAAACAAACCTCAACAGTGTTAAAATAGTTAAAATAGAGTGTTCTCCAACGATGGTGGAACCAGCCTAGAAATTAATAGCGAAGGGCAGTAGGGAAATCTGCACATACATGGCAAATAAACAGTATATTTGTAAGTCATCCATAAGTCAAAGAGGAAGCTTCAAAGGGAGATCAAAATATACATTGAACTGAGAGAAAATTGTGGGGAGAAAAGACAATGGAGATCATTTCTTCCTCTGAACCTCTGAGACACTCACATATACCTTTTCCTCCTCGTGGTTCATGGGATTAATGGCACTGACCAGCCTGCAGGGGCTACTCACCTTTTTTTTTTTAATTTCATTTCTTTTCAGCGTAACAGAATTCATAGTTTACAACACACCCAGTGCTCCATGCAATGCGTGCCCTCCATAATACCCACCACCTGGCTCCCCCAACCTCCCACCCCCGGCCCCTTCAAAACCCTCAGGTTGTTTTTCAGAGTCCATAGTCTCTCATGGTTCATCTCCCCCCCAATTTCCCTCAACTCCCTTCTCCTCTCCATCTCCCCATGTCCTCCGTGTTATTTGTTATGCT